>JAJIBD010010224.1:0-74922 GCA_021461705.1 Cryptotis parvus | reverse complement strand
AGAGACAGGGGAGAGTCAGGGAATATTACAGGGGATAGGAAAGGGGATAGTACAGGGGATATGGAAAGGGATAGTACAGGGAGATAATACAGGGGATACTACAGGAGAATAGCACAGGGGACAGAACAGGGGATACTACAGTGAATATTACAGGGCAATAGTACGAGGGATAGCACAGGAGATAATACAGGGAATAGTACTGACTATAGTTCAGAGAATACTACAGGAGATTGTAGGGATAGAACAAGGGTATAGACAGGGTATATTACATGGGATAGTATGGGGGATTATACAGGGGATAGTAATGGGAATACAATAGAGGATAATAGAGGAGATAGTACAGGGCATAGTATGGGGAATAATACAGGGGATAAGACCAGGGATAGTACAGTGGATACTACAGGGGATAGTACTTGGATACTACAGGTGATAGGACAGGGGATAGTAAATGGTATAGTACAGGGGAATAATACAGGAGATAGTTTAGGGGATTCTACAGGGGATAGTTCAGCACAATATTACAGGGGATAGTAGATGGGATAGTACAGGGGATCACTGTCACTGTCTTCCCATTCATCATCGATTTGCTTCGAGCAGGCACCAGTAACATCTCCATATGACCTGTCTCATGCAAGTAGAGCCCAAGGACACCTGCTTGCTCCAGGAACATAAAGAGCCTCAAACCATTCCATCAGGTCATGGGAATGAGGTCTATAATTGTTACTGGTATCTGGCATATCAAATACGACACCGGTAGCTTGCCAGGCTCTGCCGTGCACGGGTAGCGTACAGGGGATAATACAAGAGATATTACAGGGATAGTACAGGATAGTACAGGGCATACTACATTGGATAGTACAGGCTATCGCATTAGGGGTATATTACAGGGGATAGTACAGGGGATTATACAGGGGATAGAGTAGGGGATTACAGAGGATACTATCAGGGATTGTACAGGGGAATAGTCCAGGGGATAGTCCAGGGGATTGTATAGGGGATACCAAAGGGCTTAGTATGGGGGAATAGTACATGGGATAATACAAGCATAGTACAGGGATCACTGTATCACTGTATCACTGTCTTCCCGTTGTTCATCGATTTGCTTGAGCGGGCACCAGTAACATCTCCATATATCATGTCGCAAGCAAGTGTAGCTCAAGGGCATCTGCTTGCTCCAGGGACAGGAAGAGCCTCAAACCATATTTCAGGTCATGGAATTGAGGTCCATAATTGTTACTAGTTTTTGGGCATAACAAATAAAACATGGGAAGCTTGCCAGGCTTTACCATGTAAGTGGTATACTATCAGTAGAAAGCTCTCATCTCGAGCATTTACTGATGAAACTAATAGGGGGAAAATCAGGTTCAAGCTTGGATGGAGCTCTGAGGAACTATGGAGTCTGAATGTTGAGAATGACGGACCGCACGATGTGTGGGTTTCTCTGGCTTCCCACTAGGCTAATGGGATAACGGGCATCAGTTTGAAACTGCCTAGAACTGTATACAGTGTATAAATGTGAAAGATCCTGTGAAGGTTCTTATCCTAAAATCAGTATTATCTAAGAATGCCGCGGCTGCAAGCGGCCTCGCGCCAAGGAGCTGTGTATCTGGTGTGGGTATGTCTATCCGGGGAAGCTGGCATGGAGGTGGAGGAAAGGGCAGAGCCCAAATCTTCGTTCTGAGACCGGCCAGCATGGTCCCTCCCCGCACATGTGAGTGAACCCTTGGAGCAATGTTGGACTCGGCCAGGGGGCTGTCCGAGCCCCATACCAGGAGATCAGCTCCAGGGATTACTTCCATGAGGGGGCCGGCTGAGCAGCGCAGCTGTAGATCTGGAGTACAGGGATAGTCATGGGATAATACAATAATGCAGGGATAATGCAGGGATAATACACGATAATACAGGTGATAATGCAGGGATAATACAGGAATAGTACAGGGGATTATGCAGGGGATAGTACAGGGGATAGTAGAGGGGATAGTAAAAGTGATTGTACAGGGAACAGTACAGGGGATAGTACCAGGGATAGCACAGGGGATAATACAGGGCAATAGTGCAGGGATAGTACAGTATAGTACATGGATAGTACAGGGATGGTTTGGCGGATAGTACAGGGTAAAGTACAGGGGATAGTACAGGGGATTTTATAAGGGATAAAACAGGGGATAGTACAGAGGATAGTACCAGGGATAGTACAGGGTTAGTGCCGGGGATAATACAAGGGGATAGTACTGGGGACATATAGGGCATAGTACAGTGGGATAGTGTAGGGGATCGCACAGGGGATTGTACTGGGATAGTACTGGGTATAGTACAGGGAATAGTACTGAGGATAGTACGGTGATACTACAGGATATACTGCAGTGGATCGTACAGGGGATACTACAGGGGATAGTACAGGGAACAGTAGAGGTGATAATATAGGGGAATAGTATAGGCAATAACGGGGCAGAGTACACGGGATAGTCAGAGGATAATGCAGGGATTGTACAGAGGATAATACAGGGGATACTACAGGGGAATGGTACAGGGAAAAGTATGGGGGGGTGGTACTGGGGATAATACAGGGAATAGTATAGACGATGGTACCAGGGGTAATAAAAGGGGATAGTACAGGGGATAGTATAGGGCATATTACAGGGGATAGTACTGGGAATAATACAGGGGATAATGTTGGGTGATGACCTATTTAGCTTCCAGCTACATTTAGCTTACAGCTCCTCCCAGCTCTACTAGGGAGGCTTTGAATCAGCTCCGGGTTCTTGTAAATAGCCAGAAGGCCACCTGAAGTGCTGCACTTCTATAGAGCTATTTACCTGCTTTTATCTCTAGATAGCCCAGCCCACAATGGGCCCCGGCTGGGAAGTTTATGCGGATTTCTATCTATAAAATAAGCTGCAAGAAGAAAGAAGCTCTCTTTTGCCATTTCGGCTTCCCTTGGCGTTTTGCTTCTCCATCCTCTCCATTCTCTGTTAGGCTTCAACATGTGGTGGCAGCCATCTTGACCTACACGTAGCTGGGGCCTAGCTGGGAACCCATAGTCCGGATATTTCCCTGCTCTTGGATTGTATATCGGAACCTGTGATAGTAAAGCCCTTTTAAAACCTGCACCAGATTCCTGAGTTTTCATCCATTCCTGGCCGTCTTCAGAGGTAGAAGGGAACTCGCTTCCTGGTACTGTTGGGGATCCAAGTGGCTCCCTGACAGGATTATACAGGAGATAGTCTTGTCTTATCTTCCTGTTGTTCATCGATTTGCTCAAGCGGATACCAGTAACGTCTTCATTTGTTGGGAATGAGGTCCATTATTGTTACATTTTTGCATATTGAATACACCACAGGTAGCTTGCCAGGTTCTGCCATGGCTCTGGGTTCATCCCAGGGGGCCCAGTCTTTTCTATGTCACACCTTCAATCATCCAGGGCCCATGGGGCAGAGACCTGAGTATAGACAAACCTGTCTCCTGTCTGCCACCTGCCAATGCAGCTGGGTGCAACAGCCACACCTGCAACACCTCAAGGGCAGGGTGTATATATATATGTGTGTGTATATATACATACACTGTGTATATATACACACTGTGTATATATATACACTGTGTACCGTGTATATATGTATATATACATATATACATATATACATATATACATATACATATATATACATATCACTTGATCACTTGAATCCCGTTATTCATCGATTTGCTCGAGCGGGCGCCAGTAACATTTCCATTGGACCCTATCATGTGCCAATGTAGCCCAATGGCATCTGGTTGATTCAGGAATATGAAGAGCCTCATATATACATATATACATATATATACATATATATACACATATATATGTATATATGTATATATATGTAACACATATATATACACACAGTGTATATATACACAGTATATATGTATATATATACACAGTGTATATATGTATATATACACTATACACTGTGTATATATACATATATGTATATTATATATACATATATGTATATTATATATACATATATGTATATTATATATACATATATATGTATATATACATATATGTATATACATGCATATACACTGTGTATATATATACACAGTGTATATATACATATACACTATATATACACAGTGTATATATACATATACACTGTGTATATATACACAGTGTATATATATGCATATACACTGTGTATATATACAGTGTATATATATACACTGTGTATATACACTGTATATATACACTGTGTATATATATGCACTGTAGTTTCTCTCCAATCACATATATATATATATATATATATACACACACACACCCTACAGTGGGTAGAGTACTTGCTTTGCATGAAATCAGGACAGGCTCGATCCCTGGCATCCCATATAGTCCCCCGAGCACTGTCAGGGTCCATCCTGAGCAGAGAGCAAGAAGTAAGTCCTGGGCATCACTTAATGCATCGCATTTGCTTCTTGTTATCATTGCACAGAATGGTCTGGTTCTATGGCGCCGGACACAGTCCCCATCACTCCCCTATTGCTGTAACTTGCTCATCTGTCAGATGAGATTGGTATAAAGAGATGGAAGAGATGAAGAGTTCCAAGGGATCAAGGACTTCTCATCCAAGAAGAGGTTTCAGATCAGCTGCGGTTCTCAGCAAAAGGAGGAGCTACCTGCAAGGCCCCCAGAAACCCTGAGGGTCTCACTAACCTTGTCAAGGGAGCCTCTGGAGGTGGCACTATGATTCACAGGGGATAATACAAGGGGATAGTACACGTGATAGTACAGGGGATAGTACAGGGGATAGTGCTGGGATAATATAGGGGATAGTACAGGTGATAGTACAGGGTTAGTTGTGGGGATAATACAAGGAGATAGGGGCCAGAGCGATAGCCCAGCGGGTAGGGCATTTGCCTTGAATGCGGCCGGCCTGTGCTGGCCCGGGTTCGATCCCCGGCATCCCATATGGTCCCCCGAGCACAGCCAGGAGTGATTCCTGAGTGCAGAGCCAGGAGAAACCCCTGAGCATTGCTGGGTGTGACCCAAAAAGCAAAAAAAAAAAAAAAATACAGGGAGATAGTACTGGGGATATACAAGAGGATAGTACTGGGGATATACAGTGGGATAGCACAGTGGATAGTATACGGGATAGCACAGGGGATAGTACAGGAGATTGTACAGGGATAATACAGGGAATAGTACTGGGATAGTACAAGGATAGTACAGAGGATACTAGAGGAGATAGTACAGGGGATAGTACTGGGCATAGTACAGGGGATTGTACAGGCGGATAGTACTGGAGATAGTGCAGGGGATATACGGGGATAATTCACAGGATAGTACAGGGGATAGTATAGGGAAATAGTACAGGGAATACTACAGGGGATAGTACAGGGGAATCATACTGAGAATACTACAGGGAATAGTACAGGGGATACTACAGGTGATATAGTACAGGGGATATTACAGGGGGATAGTACAGGGAAATGCCTTGGGGATAGTATAGGGGATTGTATACTGATAGTAGAAATGTTCAATTCCACTCATCTTTCTGACACCTCTTCCTCCATTTTTTCTAATCACTGTATCACTGTCTTCCCGTTCATCAAAAAGCAGATATCAGCTCTCCCTGTTGTTGCGCGGCTGCTATGCGCCGGCGTGATTTATCTTCAAATTACCATGAATATACTACCGACCAATCTCAGAGAGCCTGGCAAACGACTGAGAGTATACCACCTGCGCGGCAGAGCCTGGCAAGCTGTCTGATGAGTATTTGATATGCCAAAACCAGTGATAACAATGTTTATTTTCCCGACACTGAAAGAGCCCTTAATACGGCAACACTAAGAAGGATGAACAAGGAGTGCCTGATAAAATTTGAGGGCCAAACTAGGCTGCCAAAATGAAGAAGGACTAAGATTATACATCATGACTAAGATTATACACCAAGTAGGATTCATCACGGGAATGCAAGGATGGTTCAACATTCACAAGTCAATCAACATAATATAGCATATCAATAAGAGAAAAAATAAAAACCATATGATCCTATCAATAGATGCAGAGAAAGCATTTGACAAGATCCAGCACCCGTTTATGATTAAAACCCTCCAGAAAATGGGAACTGAAGGGACTTTCCTTAATATAGTTACAGCCATCTACCAAAAACCCACAACAAACATCATTCTCAATGGGGAAAAAATTGAAAGCTTTCCCCCTGAGATCAGGGACAAGACAAGGTTGCCCACTCTCACCTCTTTTATTCAATATAGTACTGGAAGTACTTGCCATAGCAATCAGAGAAGAAAAGGACATCAAGGGCATCCAGATAGGCAAGGAAGAAGTCAAGCTATCATTATTCGCAGATGACATAATATTATACCTAGAGAACCCTAAATTCTCTACCAAAAAAACTCCTAGAAACAATAGACACATATAGTAGAGTGGCAGGATACAAAATCAACACCCAAAATTTAGTGGCTTTCCTATATACAAATAACGAAAGAGAAGAAAGGGATATTAAGGAAACGATTCCATTCACAATTGTGCCACAGAAAATCAAATACCTAGGAATCAACTTAACCAAGTGTGCAAATGACCTGTACAAAGAAAACTACAAGACACTGCTCCAAGAGATAAAAGAGGACACGAGGAAATGGAAACACAATCCCTGCTCATGGATGGGGAGAATCAACATTGTCAAAATGGTAATACTCCCTAGAGCTATGTACAGATTCAATGCAGTTCCTATAAGGATACCCATGACATTCTTCAAAGAAATTGACCAAACAGGGGCCGGAGCGATGGTTCAGCGGGTAGGCGTTTGCCTTGCACTGCGACCAACCCGGGTTCGATCCCCGGCATTCCATATGGTCCCCCGAGCACTGCCAGGAGTAATTCCTGAGTACAGAGCTAGGAGAAACCCCTGAGCATTGCCGGGTGTGACCCAAAAAAAGCAAAATAAATATTAAAAAAAAATAAGAAATTGACCAAACACTCCTGAAATTTGTATGGAACAATAAACCCCCACGGATAGCTAAACCAATCCTCAGGAAAAAGAAGATGGGAGGCATCACCTTTCCCAACTTCAAACTGTACTACAAGGCAGTAGTAATTAAAACACCGTGGTATTAGAATAAAAAAGTTCTATGGAACAGAATTGAGTATCATGTGTTTGAGTACCCAAACTCAAACACATGATCATTTAATCTTTGATAAAGGTGCAAAGAGTCCAGAATGGAGTAAGGAAAGCCTCTTCAACAAGTGGTGTTGGGAAAACTGGGCAGCGATATGTAAAAATATGAATTTGGACCTGTGTCTAACACCATGCACAAAAAATCAGATCAAAATGGATTAAAGATCTCAATATCAGATTTGAATCCATAAAGTACATTGAAGAAAATATAGGAAAAACCATTCACGACATTGAAGCTAAAGGCATCTTCAAAGGTGAAACATCACTAACAAAGTAACTAGAAGAAAAGACAAACATATGGGACTACATGAAACTAAAAAGCTTCTGTACCTCAAAAGAAACAGTGACTAAGATACAAAGACAGTTCACAGAACGGGAAAGAATATTCACCCAATACCCATCTGATAAGGGGTTAATATCCAGAATATATCAGGCACTGGTAAAACTTTACAAGAAGAAAACGAACAACCCCATCAAAAAAATGGGGAGAAGAAATGAACAGAAACTTCGTCAAGGAAGAAATTCAAACGGCCAAAAAACTTATGAAAAAATGCTCATCATCATTAATCATTAGAGAGATGCAAATAAAAACAACAATGAGATATCATTTTACACCACAGAGACTGGCACATATCCAAAAGAGCAACAACAACAAGTGCTGGCGTGGATGTGGGGAAAAGGGGACACTCATCCATTGTTGGTGGGAATGCTGGCTGGTACAGCCTTTCTGGAAAACAATATGGACATTCCTCCAAAGACTAGAAATTGAACTCCCATTTGACCCAGCCATACCACTCCTGGAAATCTTCTCTGGGAAGCCAAAAATATGCAGCGGAAACACCATCCCTACTTTTATGTTCATAGCAGCATTATTCACAATAGCCAGAATCTGGAAACAACCAGAGTGCCCGAGAATCGATGACTGGATAAAGAAGCTTTGGTACATTTACACAATGGAATACTATGCAGCGTTAGGAAAAATGAAGTTATGAAATTTGCCTATAAATGGATGGACATGGAGAAGATCATGTTGAGTGAAATTAGCCAGGAGAAGCAGATATAGAATGACTGCATTTATTTGCATGACATAAACATATATGTATATACTATAATACCAATATCCAAGGTCAGACAAAACATGTATCAGGAGGTCTTGTCAAAGGTGGAAATGATCACAAATGTGTGGGAGTCAGAGGCTAGGTAAGACAGAAAATGGAACAGTGTGCTAATAATTGTCAAAAGTACTAATACCAACCTAGAACTGAGCATTAAATACAGGCAAAAGAGATACACATGACAACCCTTTAATGTATGTTCTGTAATCGCAATCTGGAAGGGAAGGAAAAGAGAAAGAGAGAGAAGGGAAAGAAATAAAGAACCTGCCATGGAGGTGTGTTGGGGGAGGGAACCGGGGACATTGATGGTGGGAGTTGGGCACTGGTGGAGGGATGGGTGCTGGAACACTGTATGACCAAAACCCAAATATGAACATCTTTGTAATTGTATATCTCATGGTGGTATAAAAAAATACTTATAAAAAAAACAAAAGAGGGCAGGAGCGATAGCCCAGCGGGTAGGGCGTTTGCCTTGCATGCGGCCGGCCTGTGCCGGCCTGGGTTCGAACCCGGTGTCCCATATGGTCCCCCGAGCACCGCCAAGAGTAATTCCTGAGTGCAGAGCCAGGGAGTAACCCCTGAGCATTGCCGGGTGTGACCCAAAAAAGCAAAAAAAAAAAAAAAAAAACAAAGAAAAATGAAGAAGAACTAAAATGACTATCTGTACTTTCAATGCACGTACACTGGCATCGGAAGCATATATCGAGGACCTGATGGTGCAAGCACAAAAGATCAAGTACTACATCATTGGTCTGACCGAGGCGAGGAGGCGTCAATTGTATCATGCCATTTTTGACACCGGAGAAGAACTCTTCCTAGGAACATGCGACGAAAGAGGCGTCGGTGGTGTCAGTGTTCTTGTCAACACGAACGTGGCCATGAACATTGATTCATCTGAATGCCTAACAAACCGAATCGAACTACTACACTTGAAGAGATGTGGCCCATTGCCAGCAATTTCTATCTTCGTTGCCTATGCACCAACATCCACATACAAAGAAGAAGAAATTGAGAAATTCTACATAGAACTGGAGGAGTTTTTAAAAAAAGATCACACCTTCTACAAGATCATAGTCGGTGATTTTAATGCCAAGATAGGACCGAGAAGGTCGGCTGAAGAACTCCACATCAGGACCCATGGCCTAGAATGGAACGAACAGGGTGAGAGACTATCTGAGTTCATCATGTCCACCAAGACCATTCATATGAACTCACAGTACCAGAAGGCTAAATCGAAGCGTTGAACATGGGAATCTCCTGGTGGACAGTTCCACAAATGAAATTGACCACATTATCTTCAATCGACGGGTTTGCCCGACCGATGTCACTGTTGTCCCAAAATTCCAAACAGGATCGAACCACCATCTCTGTGCAAAATTCTACTTCACGAGGGGCCTGAGCAATAGCCCGGTGGTAGGGCGTTTGCCTTGCACGCTGCTGGCCCATACCAGCCGGGGTTCGATCCCGGAATCCCATATGGTCCCCTGAGCACCGCCAGGTGTAATTCCTGAGAGCAGAGCCAGGAGAAACCCCTGAGCATTGCCAGGTGTAACCTCAAAAAATTCTACTTCATGCAACGAGGAGAAAAGGCTGCAAAGTTTAAGAAGGGAACTACCATAACGACCACCAACTGGGAACTCTTTGGCACCATTGCAGCAACATGGGGAGATACCATCATTGGCGGCATTGATGAAGAATACAACCGACTGGTTCAGCACCTCCATGATTGTGCGAAGAATGCCGTGAGAAAGACACAAAAGGACACCTGTCTTAAAAAACTCTCGAGCTCATTTGCCATCACGGCAAGGCGTGAGCCTCAAGCTACCAAATGCTAATGTCCAAACTCACAAAGCAGTGAAGAGAAGCAATAAAGGAATACCTAAAGAGAATCACTTGTATCACTTGTCTTCCCATTGATCATCTATTTGCTCGAGCCGTTGGGAATGGGGTTCATTATTGTTACTGTTTTTGGCATATCGAATGCACCACGGGTAGCTTGCCAGGCTTTGCCGTGGCTCTGGGTTCATCCCAGGGGGCCCAGTATTTGTCTATGTCAGACCATCAACCATCCAGGGCTCACAGGGCAGAGCCCAGGTGTAGACAAACCTGTCTCCTGTCTGCTGCCTGCCCGATGCAGCCGGGCACCACAGCCACACCGGCAACACCTCAAGCAGCAGGAGAAAAGAGCAGAAAAACTGGTTGATGCAGCAGAAGCCAGGAAAAGCATTTGCAATGCCCGCCTGTCCTTAACCAACTATAAGACCAAGATGACTACCCTCGACATCCTGATGGATCTATCTTCCAGAAAGGCAATGGAGAAGATTATCCATGACTTCTACTCAGATCTCTTTGATAGTCATGTCCACCTGCCCACATACCAAATTCCACAGGATGGATATGTCATCCCCAAGGTTCTCCCTTCTGAAATCAGACATGCCATTTCATCAGTAAAGAAGGGAACAGCACCAGGCCCAGACAAACTCAGACCCGAACACCTGAAGAATCTGCCATCAGTACTCATCAATACACTGGCTCAGCTCTTCACAAGCTACCTGTCTGAATGCAAGGTGACCTCCCAATGGAAAACCATCAGGACAGTTCTACTGTTCAAGAAGGGAGACATTCACGACATTGGCAACTATCACCCCATCTGCCTGTTGTCTGCCATCTACAAGCTGTTCACTCGAGTTATCCTGAAGAGGATTGGCAGAACATTAGATGAAGGACAACCATGCGAGCAAGCTGGCTTCCGAAAGGATTCATCTCAATCGACCATATCCACACGGTAACCAAACTCATTGAGGTTTGTAGGGGAGTACAAAATGTCGCTCTGTCTCATGTTCACTGATTTAAAGAAAGCCTTTGATTCTGTGGAGACCGAAGCAGTCATCGAAGCCCTAGCCAAACAGGGTGTTCAAACCCAATACATCAAGATCCTTCGTGAGCTGTATTATGGATTCCCCACCAGGATCTCACCATTCTACAAGGAAGTGATCATTGATGTCAAAAGAGGGGTTTGGCAGGGTGATACCATTTCACTGAAACTTCAGCACCACCCTCAAGAACATCATGCGACAGTTAAAGCGGGAAGGAATGGGAGTGAAGATAGATGGTCGGCAACTATACCACCTATGCTTCGCTGATGATATCGTTCTAATAACTTTAGCCAAGAGGCACAAATGCTAGCTGACTTTGACTGAGAATGTGGAAAGATAGGTCTACAGCTGAATCTCAACAAAACTATGTTCATGAAAAATGAACTAATTCTAGAGGCCCCATTCACTCTCAATAGAACAAACATCTCTGAATGCAGCAGTTATGTGTACCTAGGTCGAGAAGTCAACATGATGAACAACCTAAAACCTGAGCTGCGCAGGAGGAAGAGAGAGCAGCATGGAACACTTCCAAGAACATTGAAGAAATAGCTAAAAGGACAAAGAACCTCCAGCTCCGGGCACATCTCTTCAAAAAAAAAAAAAATTCACCGTTTTCCCTGCATTAACATAAGAAACCTGGGCCCTAGGAAAGCAGGATGAGAATGCTATTTGGGTCTCCCAAAGAGGAATCGAAAGAGCTATGCTTGGAATATCATGCCTCACTCAAGTGAAAGAAGGAATCCGGAGTTCTGACCTCCGCAACTCTTCCAGAGTCAGGGACGCTGTCTCGTTTGCCAAGGCATCAAAAAATCAGATGGGCTGGACATGTAATGCGATTTGGAGATGACCACTGGACTAGAGCCATTACCGACTGGATCCCACAGGATGTCAAAAGATCATGTGGCCGCCCACCTACAAGATGGTCAGACTTCTTCGTCAAGACCCTGAACGAATGGTTTGAGGCTCTTCATATTCCTGAAGCAACCAGATGCCATTGGGCTACACTGGCATGTGATGGGTCAAATGGAAATGTTACTGGCGCCCGTTCGAGCAAATCGATGAATAACGGGATGTCCAGTGATCGAAAGTGATCAAGTTTTAGTAATTTTTGGGTTTCAACCCTTCTTCCCTTCTTTTTTTTCGTTCCCTTTTTATTTTGAGGGTATATATGTTTTGGGCATACCTTGTTCTCAGAGCTTACGCCTTCCTCTACTGTCTTGGATCACTCCTGCAGGTGTCTTGGGCTACATGAGTGCCAGGGATCGAATCCTGGATGTTGTCTGTAGGCGCAGACTGCTCTCTCTAGTATTTTTGACCCCTGTTGTGTTTATTTGGACACACTGTGCTGGTCTGAGCTCCTGGTTCATGCTTCTGGCTCCTCCAAGTGTCAATGGTGATGGGCATGGGACCACGATTTATTACAGGCAAGACACAGACCTTCAGCTCTGAACTGTCTCTTGAGCCCCAGATGAGCTCTTTAAATCTGCAGCGTGGGGATGTGGTTCAATGGTAAACCACTGTCTCAGTACATGGATCCTGGGTTGACCCTTCACATACTCTGTAAGTATGCATACTTACATACCTTGCTGATGTGGCAGCTGAGCAGATTGTTCCACATGCAACACTCAATAGTATGTTGTCACGTTGTGGAAAATTAATATTTACTTGGCTTTGGGGGCCATACCTGGTAGTGCTCAGGCTCTGTGCTCTGGGATCACTCCTAGTGGGGTCGGGTGACCCTACATGATGCTGGACACCGAACCAAGGTCAACCGCCTACAGGGTAAGCACATTAACTGCTGTACTCTCCCTCCAGCCTCAGCTTCTTCTTTTTTTTAAAATAATTGTGGTGCCTACAGGCTCAGCGGTACCAACTTCATAATCAAGGATCAGGTCAGTGTGGCCATACAGGGAAACGGGGCCCAGACATGGCCCTGCTTGGAGAGAAGCGCCGCCCCCCACCTTTATTCTCTCTGGTCTGGAAATTTGATTATGTACATCTTGTTCACAGGAATCATATGCATGTTGTTATTTTTATATTGAATATATTGGTTTCTCCTGGAATTGATTATTATTGCTCGGGTTGCTTTCCTCTCTCTCAGGAGGATAAACTTTTCTGTCCTTACCACACATTCTGAACTTTGGGCCTTGGTATGGTTTCTGCTTTGCTCTGGAGCCTTTCTGAAGACCCTCTGACCCTTCTCTACACCTCCAAGTTCTCAGTCCCCGTCTCTCCGTGCCCATTTGCTTCCTGCATACCATGTTTTGATGTTCCTTGGTTTCAGGACGTTTTAGTGGAAATTATCATCTGGTTGCTTCCTGAGGAAGGGAACACAGAAAGTAAATTTCCTGTTTTTGCGTGTCTGAAAACATCTTGGAGAACTATATGATTCTAGATTAAATCCAACACGTTTTTAGAACTTTGCAGGCCTTGCCCATTGTTTGTCTGGTGTTCAGCACAGTAAATAAATTCAGTGTCACCCTAAGCGTGCAGCAGGTAGCCTTGATATCTAGTCGGGATTCTTCCCTCTGAAAGGTTTTTGGAGTTCCTCTTACTATTACTCGGAAATGTTGTGATGATATACCATTGGGTGTTTAAGTGTGTGTGTGTGTGTGTGTGTGTGAGAGAGAGAGAGAGAGAGAGAGAGAGACTGACTGTATGTGTGTGTGTGCTTGTGTGTGTGAATATGCTCATATGAGTGGGCTTGTGAGTGTGTGTGTTGGCTGTCTTGTTTATTTTCTTTTGCAGCAGGGTGAGTTTTGGGGCCACACCCAGCAGTGTGCAGGGATTACTCCTGATTCCATTCTCAGGGATCACTCTTGGGGATTCTATGCGGTGTGGGGATTGAACCCAGATCAGCTATGTGCAAGGCAAGAGCTTACCCCTCTCAGGCTATATGCATTTTTCCCTTTAATGTTTGAAGGGAACATTAAATAGGAGGTTTCATCCACATCCTATTTAAGTATGAGGTGGATAAAAGGCTGAGCACACGCTTTGCATGTAGAAGACCCGGTTTAATACCCTGCACTGTATGATCACCCCTAGGCACCATCAGGACTGACCCCTTTGGGGCCAGAGTGATAGCACAGCGGTAGGGCACTTGCCTTGCACACAGCCGACCCGGTTCGATCCCAGGCATTCCATATGGTTCCTGAGCACCACCAGGAGTAATTCCTGAGTGAAGAGCCAGGAGTAACTCCTAGGCATTGCTGGGTGTGACTAAAAAGAAAAAAAAAAAAAAGGACTGAACCCTTTGTATCAAGCTGGGAGGATCCCCTGGGCACACTGGGGCAGGCCCCCCAAACTACACAAACACAGAGAATGTTTTATGTAGGTCAGCTGGGCAACCCATCTCACGGAGTAGTGGGGTATCAGTAAGTTTTCCCTCAAGTCACTATCTCTTAAAAGGAATGTTCCAGGGCTGGAGCCTTAGCACAGTAGGCAGGGCGCTTGGGGTCAATCTCTGTACCCCCCTATGGCTTCCCAAGCCCCACTAGGAGTGGCCCTTGGGAGCAGAGTCAGGAGAGTCCCAACACTTCTTTGTGTGTATGTGTGTGTGGGGGGGGGGAGATGCCACACCTGGTGGTCTTCAGGGTTACTCCTGGCTCTGCACTCAGGAATTAATCCTGGTGGTGCTCAGAGTACCACCCGGGCCAGCAGAGTGCAAGGCAAATGCCCTCCCTGAGCACTCTGCATGCGCTTCCTGTCCATTCCCCACCCCCACAAACACAGTCCAAAAAATTCTCACATGTACGGGTTTTCATTTTCAAAACTTTTTTTTTCTCATTTGACCTAGGCTTCTCTTTGTCCTTATGCTTTGATGTTTTTGAAAATATCTTTATTTGGGATCAGAATTTGGGATATTGGTCTCAAATAGAGATAAAGGAGATAGCCCCATGGACTGAGTAATCCTTCGCAATAGGACACCCAGGTTTATCCCTTATACCAAAAGGGCCTCCAAGCACTAAGCTGGGAGTGCCAAGCCCCATCGGGCATGTTGGGTATGCCCCCAAAAGATATGTGCAGTATTAGGTATGCCCCCAGATATGTGGGTGTATCAGGTATGACCCCAAATCAGGTATGTGGGTGCTAGGTATGACCCCAAATCAGATATGTGGGTTTATCAGGTATGACCCCAAATCAAATATGTGGGTCTATCAGGTATGACCCAGCCAAACAGATATGTGGGTGTATCAGGTGTGACCCCAAAAATAGATATTTTGCCCTGGAGAGAAAGGAGATTAAGGCACTTGCCTTACATGCTGCTGACCCAGGTTTAATCCCATCACATATATAGTCCCCAAGCATCACCACAAGTTACCCCAAAGGCCAGGATTAGTCCCTGAGCACTGTTGGTTGTAGCTCAGCCTCCCCCCACCTGCCCTGGCACTATATCATTCTCTGGGCTCAGTGTAGGGCACCTGCATTGCAGGCACAACACCATCACTGGACTCACTCTGACCCTAACTCATGCTGACTGTCCCCTAGGCAGTTCTGATGTCTGGGAACTCTTACCCCACACCTAACATGTGCAAGCCTGGAGAGCCCCAGAGCCAAGTGTGCACCCGCTGGTCATCCGTAAACAGTAACAAAGAGACGGGAAGGCGGAGAGAAAGAAATTCAGGGCCTGGAGCTGTTAGGGTCTGGAGTCACAAGTGCTTAGAAATCACAAAGAATCCAGCCAGTAATGCAAAACACAAGCGGAGTTTATTAAGCCAGCTAGCTGGGGTCAAGCGTTAGGCGCGCAGGCCGAGCGAGACCCCCAGTAGGGGGAAGCTTTAGATTATATAGCCACTATTTGCATCAGAACCTCGCGCGAACTCAAATTCAAAGAAGAACATGATTCAAAGAAAGACATCACTTAAATTGAACAAACAGGTTGTATTGATATGTCCCGGGATGTTCTAAACATCAGTATGCCCTGCCTGCACCCTAGTGGTTTCTAGATAACACAAGGGGCAGTGAAACTGCTCCTTTTCAAGGCTGCCGGCCTGAGCCTGCCCAGATGTTCTTCCCAAGGCCGGATGGGTGTGAGGACGTGCCCTTGGTAACTTTGCACAGCATCCAGCATCATGGAGGCCAGTGGCTCATTGAACCAGCCTCTTGCCGTTTCCTCACCTAACAGAGCATCTAGGGCATCCGCCTTGCATGAGGCCAAGCTGGGCTCGATCCCTGGACCCTATATTGTTGGGGCTGTCAGGGTGCCCAACAGTATTGCGGTTCTTCGGGTTCCCTGGCCACAATAGGGAGCCAACGACTGTCCCCTCCTGCCGATGGACAAAGAAGCATGACCACTAGTCCTAGAAAATCTGAGATTTTTAAATTCTCCACACTCTCTCTCTTGATCTCTCTCTACACCACACTAAAAACTGCCAGAGCTGTATAGACAAAGGCTGGGGGCAGGGATTTACAAAAGGTAAAAGACTTTTTTTGTTTTTTGGGTCACACCCGGCAACTCTCAGGGGTTACTCAGAGTACCAGGGGACCATATGGGATTTCGGGCCACGTGCAAAGCAACCACCCTACCCACTGTGCTCAGGCCCCTAAATGACTCTTTTTATCACAAAAACAAAGGGGGCCGGAGCGATAGCCCAGCGGGTAGGGCGTTTGCCTTGCACGCCGGCCTGTGCCGGCCTGGGTTCGATCCCCGGCATCCCATATGGTCCCCTGAGCACCGCCAGGAGTAATTCCTGAGTGCAGAGCCAGGAGTAACCCCTGAGCATTGCCGGGTGTGGCCCAAAAAAGCAAAAAAAAAAAAAAAAAAAACAAAGAGGTGAGACAAGACTTCCTCCCACCTGGTATAAAAACCATCAGGGGCACCGCCTCAGCTCCCTGGAGCTAGTGTGGAATCCTGGGACTTGTTTTCTCACATCTTGGGCTGTTAAACAATTATTTCAATAATATTTCACGGAGGGCGCTGGAACAATAGCACAGCAGGTAGGGTGTTTGCCTTGCATGCGGCCAACTGGGGTTCGATCCCGGCATCCCATATGGTCCCCAATGCACTGCCAGGAGTAATTCCTGAGCCTAGAGCCAGGAGTAACCCCTGAGCATTGCTGGGTGTGACACAAGAAGCAAAAAATGAACAAATAAAATTGTTCAATTTTGAACAAACAATAACAATAACAATAATAATAATAATTCAAGGAACCAGAGTGATAGTCCTGTGGGTAGGGTGTTTTCCCTGCCCCCATCTGACCAAGTTTCTATCCCTGGCATCATCGGGTGTGACCCCCAAAAAAAAATTCTAGTCTTTTTGCTTTCTTTTTTTTGGAGTCATACCCGGCAATGCTCAGGGGTTTCTCCTGGCTCTTGGATGGAGCTCTGAGGAATTATGGAGTCTGGATGTTGAGAATGACTGACCACGAGTGTGGGTTGCTCTGGCTTCTTGCTAGGTTTACTGGGATGACGGGTATCAGTTAGAACCTGTCTATAACTGTATACAGTGTATAAATATGAAAGATCCTGGGAAGAACCTTATCCTAAAATCAGTATTATCTATTAATATCGCGTGGCCACTTTGCAGCTGCACGCCAACGGAGTTGTGTGTCTGGCGTGGGTGGGTCTCCCTTCCGGGGTAGCTGGCATGGAGGTGGAGGAAACAGCAGAGCCCAAATCTCCGCTCCGAGTCTGGCCAACGTGGTCTCTCCCCACACGTGTGAGCAAACCCTTGGAGCAATGTTGGATTCAGCCAGGGGATGGCCGAGCCCCTTACCGGGAGGTCAGCTCCATGGGTTGCTTCCCACGTGGGGCCGGCCGAGCAGCGCAGCTGTGGGTCTGGAGTGGATGGGTCTGGATCTCTTCCGAGGTTGCAGAGGAGCTGTGAGTCTGGCATGGGTGTGCCTCTCTTCTGGGGTAGCTCTGAATATAACAGCTTTATTCTAGGGACCTCATGCAGACACGCCACCAACAGTCCTTCTATCTGCGCCCAGGGAAGCCAGGTGTGGCCTGAATGTGCCAAATGGGCAGCTGCCTCGCAGCCCGGGCACATGCACTTGCGCCCTACGGCCTCCAGAGCTCTTCTGGATTCTTCCATGGCCCAAAGAGTTCACTGAAGGGCAAGGCCTGGGGTGGTGGCCAGGCGGGTCCAGTGCTCCAGTGGCTGTCCAGGAGCGGCCCCTGCTCCGTGGACTGCATGCCACGCCTATATATTTTTTCCTTTTTGGGTCACACCCGCAATGCTCAGGGGTTACTCCTCACTCTGTGCTCAGGAATTACTCCTATTGCTCCGGCACCATTATTTTTTTTTTGTTGTTGTTGCTTTTTTGGGTCGGCAATGCTCAGGGGTTTCTCCTGGCTCTGCACTAAGGAATTACTACTGGCGGTGCTCGGGGACCATATGGGATGCCGGGGATCGAACCCAGGCCAGCACAGGCCGGCCTCGTGCAAGGCAAACACCCTACCTGCTGGGCTATCGCTCCGCCCCCGACCCCCACATTAAAGTGTTTTTGTTTTTTTGCTTTTTTTTTGGGTCACACCCGGCGACGCTCAGGGGTTACTCCTGGCTCTGCACTCAGGAATTACTCCTGGCGGTGCTCAGGGGACCATATGGGATGCCGGGATCGAACCTGGGCCGGCACAGGCCAGCCGCGTGCAAGGCAAACTCCCTACCCGCTGGGCTATCGCTCCAGCCCCTAAAGTGCTTTTTAATCAAAGATATTGTATTTTTTGGAGAACCTCTCAAGTGGAGCTCAATAGGTTTGGGGGTCCCACTGATGCATTATCAATCCAGCAGTTCAATACCTGGCCACACCCAGCATGGCTTGGGGCATGATGGAATCAAATCCCCTGTGCCAGAGACTCCTCCTGCCGTGGCAGTCTGTCTGCTGCAGTGGGGGTACGGCCCCAGCTGGTTGTCGCCTGCCTCTGTGACTGAGCTGGAGCTTGAAGTCCTGGGGTTCCATGCAGGATGGACGGAGGCAGGATGCTTTTGAACTAACCAGTGTCCCCACGACCAGCCTGGAGCTAGGCCCACTAGTCCAGGGCCCTGCCTGCCAAGGCCACTGGGCCTGTGACCAGCTTCCTCTGCCTGGGCTGGGCCATTCATCCAGCACAACCTGTCTGCTCCCCGCTGCCCTTCCTCTTCTGGTAGACGGAAGCCATACTTGGGGGCTTGTCCCATGGCACTTCTCCTTTCCTCACTTCCTCTCCTACCCTCTCACTTCTGAGGCAGCTCCCTCCCTCAGACCCTCTGTCCCCTCTTGAGACCTTTTGAGGTGCTCCAGAGCCCACTCTCCGCTGGCAGCTGATTCAAAGGGACTCTCCACTTCTTTTTTGTTTTGTTTTGTTTTTTGGATCAGACCTGGCAATGCTCAGGGCTTACTCCTGGCTCTACACTTAGGAATTACTCTTGGCGGAGCTCAGGGGACCATATGGGATGCCGGGGATTGAACCCTGCTGGGCCTCGTGCAAGGCAAACGCCCTTCCCGCTGTGCAATCACTGCCCCCAGGACTCTCCACGGCTTCTGGTGCTGTCCTCAGCCCACTGGGGCTACCTGCAGGCTCTTGTACCCCCAAGCCTTTGGGCTTGGTCACCGCTTGCTCTTCTGCCAGGCACTTTGCCATGCTGCTCCACTTGGACTCTGTCCCTGACACCCCCCGCCCCCATGACTTCATGTGTCCTGCCCAGAGGAGAGAGGGGTCAGATGGCAAAGGGCTCGGTGCCCACCACCCCCTGCCACCAGACTCGCTTTCCAAGGTGAGTGCCACAGACCAGCTGCCCATTCTTCACCCATGGCCGCACCCCTGCCATTTTGTAAACGCCCTCCCTGCTGTGCTATGGCTCAGACCTGCCTCATAGTTTTGTTGTTGCTGCCATTTTGGAGGGATTGTGCGGGTGCGGGGGCCGAGGGGCAACCAGTGTGCCGGGCTGCGGTGTTGACCACACACAGGACCTCACACGTGCCTGCAGACTGAGCCATGCCAGGCCTTAATGTTGGTATTCTATAGGTAACAAAACGTAATTAATTTAGGGGCTGGAGCCATAGCACAGCGGGTGGGGCGTTTGCCTTGCACACGGGGACTTGGGCTTGATCCCCAGCATCCCATTTAGTCCCCCGAGCACTGCCAGGAGGACTAAATGGGAGTGCAGAGCCAGGAGTAATCCCTGAGCGTGGCCGGTGTGACCCCCAAAAAAAAAAAAGTAACTAATTTGCTTACAAATGTACGAAAAGAGCTGTAGGAAAGAACAGTAGGGCAGCTACAGCAGACCCCAAGGCTGGAGCAGGGCTGGAGTGACAACAGTCCAGTGTGGAGGGCTCTGGCCTTGCACACAGCTGGCCCAGACTTGGTGTCCTGCCTCCCAGATGGTACCTGAGCTCAGCAGAAACAGGAGTAAGCCTTGAGCACTGCTGGATGTGGCCCAAACTAATAAACAAAAAGAGGAAGAACTGTAGTTCTGAACTCCCAGGAATGATTTTCATATGGCGCAACAATCTTCAAGGGAGATGCTCTGCTTTCGGGAGAGAAAGCAGGGAGGAATTTATTTTTGGTGATGGGTGGGCACACATGGCCACACCAGGCAGTGCTCAGGGCTTGTAATTTTTTTCAACTTTGTTTAAACACCGTGATTTACAAAGTCGTTCACAGTACAGCTGTTTCAAGTATTCCATATTCCAACACCAGTTCCACCACCAATTTGCCCTTACCACCACCAAAGACCCTCTTTCTCACCTCCCACCCCCATTCCTGCTGCCTTAGCAGGCACTAATTGTATTGCTTATTACAACATACATCTTGGAATGGTATTGATAAAGTCAGACCTTTTTACTGAGTTGTTATGTGCGAATTGGACCATCTGGATTATTGCTTTCACTAATTGAATCTATTAAACGTAGTGTACTTCTCAAAAAAAATTTTTTTTTTTTTTTGCTTCTGGGTCATATCCGACAATGCCCAGGGGTTACTCCCGGCAGTACTCGGATGACCATATAGGATATGGATCAAACCAGGGCTGGCTGTGTGCAAGGCAAAGGCCTACCTGCTGTATTATCACTCCGGCCCTGCTACTCAAATTAACAAAGATATTCATGTTAATTTCTTTTTTGCTTTTTTGGGTCACACCGGGCAATGAGATGCGGCCGGGAAGCTGGAACTCGGCTCTCCCCAGGCTCAGCTGACCAGGGGCCCCAGGTGGACAGATGGATTTTGGGAGTGGGCCCATCACCTCTGGGGGTCCCGGAAGCAGCCGGATGAGACTCGCCCACATTAGCCACCATATTCGCTGTCTGACGCTGACCATGAGGCCCATAAGTCGCGCGGCTGCAATCAAACTAGTGGAAACAGTTATGTTCTTTAATGTACTGCATTCTACGATGTGTAGGAAAGGTAGGCGGGAGGGAGAGAATAGAGAGGAGAGAAAAGACATACAGAACCCGCCAGGTAGTTGAGGTGTGTGTGTGTGGGGGAGGGGATGTGGGAGTCATTGGTGATGGGAGATGGGTTCTGGTGGAGGGATGGGTGTTGGAACACTGTAGAAACAAAACTCGACATGAGCATCTTGCAATTGTATGTCTAAAAGTGGTGTAATAAAATTTGAAGGAAAACAAAAGACAGCGAGGAACTGTAAGCATGAAGACCTTACAGTTTTTTTTGACATATGGTCAAAAAAAATAAATAGAGAGACTGCATCGGTCAAGATTTTCTAAAAATAAAGACAAGTTAATTTTGATGTTGAGAAAAAAAAAAACAGAAGGATTTAAATTTCAAGAACAAGGAATGAGGATGTGGAATATTTGCATACATGTGACCTTGGTTTGATCTCTGGCATTGAAAAAAGAAAGTCAAAATGAAGAAAGGCTAATTGGACAGGTATTATCCTCCAACCACACGGCAGAGCCTGGCAAGCTACCCGTGTCGTATTTGATATGCCAGATACCAGTAGCAATTATAGACCTCATTCCCATCACCTGATGGAATGGTTTGAGGCTCTTTATGTTCCTGGAGCAAGCAGGTGCCCTTGGGCTCTACTTGCATGAGACAGGACATATGGAGATGTTACTGGTGCCCGCTCGAGCAAATTGATGATGAACGGGAAGACAGTGACAGTGACAGTGATACCGGGCAATGCTCAGGGGTTTCTCCTGGCTCCGCACTCGGAATTACTCCTGGTGGTGCTCGGGGGACCATATGGGATGCCGGGTATTGAACCCCGGCCGGCACAGGCTGGCCACGTGTAAGGCAAACACCCTACCAGTTGGGCCACTGCTCCGGCCCCCTCATGTTAATTTCTTATATTTAATATTCAGCTCCAGTCTTTTCCTAGACTGGGAAAACTTGTCCTTTCCCAGTCTCATTCCTGCTTCCTCTCTCCTGCCTGACCTAAAGGTGTAAACACCTTGGAATTCCCTGGGATCTGCACTTGGATCTTTCCTTTTCTTATGACCTTATTTTTCGTTGTTCTTATAGGACCCTTAGTGAACTCACTTATTAAATATTACCTTTGATTTGTTTGGGACACATGGCTGTGCTCAGGGACCACTCCTGGTGGGTTTGGGAGATGTAGGGTACTGGGGATCAAGCCTGGGTGAGCCCTGTGCAAGGCAAGGGTAGAGTACCTGCTGTGCTCTGGGTGGCCCTAGTTTGGTCACTTGTTACTTACTGAGTCAGTAATGGGCACACTGTTCTTCAGTCCAGCCTATCACTGACACTGGGAAGTCTGATAAACTTAGAATGTGAAATGGAAAATATATCCGCTGTCACTGCACTGTCATTGTTTCACTGCCCAAGAGTTCCTCTGTACTCTACCTGCTCTCCCCCTTCTCCAAGGGCCCCTCACACTCATCCTTTTCATTGGGAGTTTTGTTCACTTGTGTCTGTGCTCAGGGATCTCCCTTATGGGTTCGGGAGTACCATATTGGGTACCAGGGATTGGGTCAGGGTTGGTCATGTACAAAGCAAGTGTTCTGCCCACTTTCCAGCAACTATCAAATTTTTTTTTTCATTTTTGCTTTTGGGTCACACCCGGACGTGCTCAGGGGTTACTCCTGGCAGTGCTCGGGGCCCATATGGGACACCAGGGGTCAAACCCAGGTTGGCCGCATGCAAGGCAACACCCTCCCCCTGTGCTATTGCCCGGTCCCTCATTGGTCTCATGTTATCACATTGGCCATTTGTCTTCCCACAGGAACAAAAGACACAAATCTCTTTCTTTTCCCTTTTCCTATAAATAAAAGACAAGAATCTTTATTCATTGTTACATCCTGGATATGTATAGGAGTCTTTTATTCCGAGAATGTGCTCAGGAAATATAAGGCACTGGAATGATAGTTCTGTGGGCAGGAAGCACTTCCCTTGTGCAGTCAACCCATATGATGTCCTGAGCACTTCCTCGTGTAGTTTTTTTTTTTTTTTGCTTTTTGGGTCACACCGCGGTGCTCAGGGGTTACTCCTGGCTCTGCACTCAGGAATTACTCCTGGCGGTGCTCGGGGGACCATATGGGATGCCGGGATCGAACCCAGGCCGGCACAGGCCGGCTGCGTGCAAGGCAAACGCCCTACCCGCTGGGCTATCGCTCCGGCCCCTCCTCGTGTAGTCTCACCAGGTGTAAGCTCTGAATACTGCTGGGTGTGGCTCAGAGATTAAAAAAAAAATTGCTGGGGCTGGAGCAATAGTCCAGTGGGTAGGGCATTTGCCTTACATGTGGCCGGCCTGTGCCAGCCTGGGTTCGATCCCCGGCATGCCGTATGGTCCCCCCGAGCACTGCCAGGAGTAATTCCTGAGCGTGGAGCCAGGAGAAACCCCTGAGCATTGCTGGGTGTGACCCAAAAAAAAAGAAAAAATTGTTTAAATTGGGGCCAGACACACTTCCTTACACACGTCGGACTGTGGCCCAATCTGAGGTACTGCCAGGAATGATTCCAGCAGAGTTAGGAGTAAGCTCTGAGTAATGCTGGTGTTGCCCCCAGGCCCCCACTCTCCAGAAGAAGTTTAAATTAAGTATTTCTTACTAACTGGACAGCTACATGTAAAAAATGAATTTGGACCTGGTCTAACACCTTGCACAAAAATCAGATCAAAATGGATTAAAGATCTCAATATCAGACTTGGATCCATAAAGTATGTTGAAGAAAATATAGGAAAAACCCTCCATGACATTGAAGCTAAAGACATCTTCAAAGGTGAAACACCATTAACAAAGCAACTAGAAGAAAAGATAAACATATGGGACTACAGGAAACTAAAGAGCATCTGCACCTTGAAAGAAACAGTGACCAAGATACAAAGACAGTCCACAGAATGGGAAAGAATATTCACCCAATACCCATCTGACAAGGGGTTAATATCCAGGATATATCAGGCACTGGTACAGCTATATAAAAAAACAGCCAACCCCATTAAAAAATGGGAGAAGAGATGAACAGAAACTTTGACAAGGAAGAAATTTGAATGGCCAAAGGCATATGAAAAAAATGCTCATCATCACTAATTATCAGAGAGTTGCAAATCTAAACAACACTGAGATACCACCTCACACCACAGAGACTGGCCCATATTCAAAAGGGTAAAAGAAACAAGTGCTGGCGTGGATGCAAGGAAAAGGGGACTCTCATACATTGTTGGTGGGAATGTTGACTTGTACAACCTTTCTGGAAAACAACATGCATATTCCTCCAAAGACTAGAAATTGAGTTCCCTTTTGACCCAGCCATACCACTCCTGGGAATATACCCTGGGAAGCCAAAAACACACAGCAGAAACACAATCCACATTTTCTTTTCTTTTTTTTGCTTTTTTGGGTCACACCCGGCAATACTCAGGGGTTTCTCCTGGCTCTGCACTCCAGGAACTACTCCTGGCAGTGCTCTGGGGACCATATGGGATGCCAGGGATTGAACCTGGGCGGCACTCCAGCCCCCGCACTTTTATTTTCATAGTAGCACTATTCATAATAGCCAGAACCTGGAAACAACCAGTATGCCCGAGAACTGATGACTGAATAAAGAAACTGTGGTATATCTACACAATGGCATACTATTCAGCTGTTAGGAAAAATGAAGTTATGAAATTTGCCTATTTATGGATGGACACGGAAAGGATCATGTTGAGTGAAATTAGTCAGAAGGAAAGAGCTATAGAATGACTGCATTTATCTGCATGACATATATATATATTTTTTTTTATACACACACACACACACATATTATGACACCAAAATCCAATGCCAGGTGAAATGTGGATCAGGTGGTCTTACCAAAGGTGGAAATTACCACAAACGTGTGGGAGTCAGAGGTTAGGTAAGACAGAGAAGGGACCATGAGTGAATAAATGTCAAAAGGGCTGATATCAACCTAGAACTGAGCATTAAATACAGGCAAAAAACATGCACATGATGGTCTCTAAGTGTATGTAGTGCAACCCACAATGTGTAAGAGAAGGAAAGAGAGAGAGGGAGAGAGAAAAGAGATAAAGAACCTTCCATTTAGGCAGGCTATGGGAGGGGGAGGGAACTGGGGACATTGGTGGTGGGAAATGGGCACTGGTGGAGGGCGGGTGCTGGAACACTATGTGACCAAAACCTCCAAACATGAGACGTTGTAATTGTATATCTCACGGTGGTATAATAAAATATTTAATTAAAAAAAATTAAAAAATATTTCTTTCTAGGGGATACACAAGTGGGTGTGTGTTACTCCTGATGCAGTGCTCAGGGCTGCTCCAGGAAATAATCAGAGACTAAGTAGTGCTAGGGATAGACCTGGGGGCTACTGAACAAAGCAAGTGTTCTGGCCCCTTGACCACTGAAAATGTTTTTATTTGGGGGTCACACCTGGCGGTGGCTCAGGAGCAGTTTCCTAGGGGACCAGGTGGTGTCCCACACAGGCCCCAGCACACAAAGCACAAGTTCTATTTTTTTTTTTGCTTTTTGGGTCACACCCAGCAATGCTCAGGGGTTACTCCTGGCTCTGTACTCAGGAATTACTCCTGGCGGTGCTCGGGGGACCGTATGGGGCGCCGGGGATCGAACCCAGGCCGACACAGGCAAGGCAAACGCCCTACCCGCTGGGCTATCGCTCCGGCCCCACAAAGCACAAGTTCTAGACTTATCTCCCTACCCTGAAACTATCTCCTAAGTGAATGACTAGCGGACCAAACCGAAGATGGATTTCCCACTTAGAATCCTGGCACAAGCTTCTGTGAAACCACATGTGGCTTTCTGGAGCCTTAGAACTTGACCTTCTCCATGTTCTTACCCTGAAGGTGCCAGTTTTATCCTCAGCATCCTGAGTTCAGATACACCAAGTTCTCCATTGGCCTTGCACAGGGACGGAATGGGAATAGGAGGAGCAACACCCAGCCCCAAGCTTCAGTTGTCAGATGTGGAAGAAGCCAGTGACGAAATGGATGGGGAATGAGGAACACTCATCCCAATTTGAGTTCCATTTACCTATTACTTTATTTTTATTATTGATTGATTGATTGCTTTCTTTTTGGGTCACACCCGGTGGCGCTCAGGGGTTACTCCTGGCTCTGCACTCAGGAATCCCCTCCTGGTGGTGCTCAGGGGACCATATGGGATGCAGGGGATCGAACCCGGCCGGCACAGGCGGGCCACGTGCAAAGGCAAACGCCCTACCTGCTGGGCTATCACTCCAACCCCTATTTACCTATTACTTTAAAGAGCACTTTTACATTTCAAAGCTTTCTATTTTCTCTTGGTCTGGGGGCCCTGCAATCTGCCGTGCTCAGGTTCTTGGTGGTCATACCTGGAGATGCTTGGGGACAGAGTGCTGCCTGGCCCTCCTATATTCTAACCACACCCGGGGCTTACTTCTGGTTCTGCACTCAGCTATCACTCCTGGTGATCAAACTCAGGCGGGCTGCATGCAAGGCAAGAACCCTACCTTTATTTTATTTTTTTTTTGAGATGGGGGTACACCCAGAGATGCTGGGTTACTCCTGGCAGTGTTCGGGAACCTTACGGGATGTCTGGTATCCAACCCAGGTCAGCTGCGTGTAAAGCAGGCATTCCACCCACTGTAGGATCGTTCTAGCCAGTATCCGACCTGTTGTCCTATCTGCCAACGCTTTTTTTACATTTTAAAATGCAAGTCCCGGGGCCGGAGCGATAGCCCAGTGGGTGGGGCGTTTTGCCTGCCGGCCGGAGTTCAATCCCCGGCATCCTATATGGTTCCCCGAGCATCGCCAGGAGTGATTCCTGAGTGCAGAGCCAGGAGTAACCCCTGAGCATTGTCGGGTGTGACCCAAAAAGCCAAAAGCCAAAAAAAAAAAAAAAAAAAAAAAAAAAAAAAGCAAGTCCCTCAAAATACTTTTTTTCCCCAAAATACTTTTAATATTCTCACAAAACCCATGTCAGGGTGCTATGTTATGGCAATTTTTAGCCCAGAAGAAAACAGGTTTGGGGACATCAGGGAATTTGCCAGATCACACGCTAAGTGGTGGCACCCAGATTCCTATGTGAGCATCTCATGCGTTGAGCCCACACCCCCTCAGGGATGCGGGCGGATCTTTAGGTCTCGGGGTGCCGTACCCTCAGCCCCACAGGGAAACGTGATCCCATGAACACTTGTGCCCTCACTGCGGCGGCTGCAGGCAGCCTGGCGGCAGAGCGCTGTTGGCGAGCACGTGCAGAGACTTTGCAGGGCCCCGTCCCGCATCCCTCCCCTTCCCCGCCTCCCGGGGCGGGGCCACCGAGCGCGGGAAAATTCGGCGTCCGCGGACGCAACCGGCGCTGGGGGCGCAGAAAGCGCTGGAGCTGGCGCGCGCGCGGGGTCCCCCGGCCCCACCCCCCCAGGCTCAAGCTTGGGAAGCCGCCCGGCGGGCGGCGCGGAGGCCTTTGGAAATGGCCTGGGCCACGCCAGCATGCACGTCACCTCTCTCCCACTTCCGGTCTGCAGGCCCGTCCCAGGCTGCGGGGCCGGTTCCTTCCACCTCCAGGTCCCGCCCCGCTCAGGCCGTCGCAGCGGCAGGAGCGGGACCCCGCAGCCACCGTTCAAAAGGCGGGCAGGCCACGGAGAGTATGTAGGGCGACGTCCCGTTCCGGGGTGTCCACACAGCATCACTGGCAGCGGCTGGAGCAAACAACGCACACTGATGCACACATCCGGGTTTCCCTCGGAGTAGCCGGGTTCTCCAAGTGCTCCCAAATGGAAGCTCAGAGTTCTTGAAATTTGCATAAGCGAAGGCTTCCAAGGTTCTTCTCCAATAGAAAGTGAGAAGGCGGGGCTGCGCCTGCGATGGTCACCGCCTCCCGGTGGAGAGCAGGACCTCCGATTGGCTTCTATCTGAGCGACAACTACAGGGACCAATCGTTTTGAGAT
Source organism: Cryptotis parvus (assembly GCA_021461705.1). Classification (NCBI taxonomy): domain Eukaryota; kingdom Metazoa; phylum Chordata; class Mammalia; order Eulipotyphla; family Soricidae; genus Cryptotis; species Cryptotis parvus. The sequence continues at coordinate 46,473 of JAJIBD010010224.1, read as the reverse complement.
GCACAAATGGATGGGAGCAAGTGGGTCCCGGAAGGCCAATGGAGAAAGGCAGTTTCAGAAGGACTAGGAGCCTTGCCCAATGAGGCTGGAAAGACAGTCCGGGGCTAGGGCCGAGCGGTAGTGTTTGAAGCCAACCAGGAGAGGCGCTGGGCGGGGCGCAGCACCGACTGACAGGGTTATTGACCAATGTCGAGTGCGAAAGCGGGCTGCTTGGCCCGGGAACGCGGAGGGAGCTGAGGGAGGTGGAGGCTGAACGGGAGAGAAGCAGGAAGTAGCGGCGGCCGTGGGGAGGGCGGCGGCGGTGGCTACGGGTGCAGCTGGACCAGGGAAGAGGCCGCCGGTTTCGGCCTGCGCCGGGGACGAAACAAGTAAGCGAGCCCGGGGTCAACACCCGCCCTCGGCCCCCCGCCCCCGGGCCGGGCCGGGCAAGTGTCCCGCCCCTCCCCCACCGGGCCACGCACCCCTTCCCCGCGCCCCTGGGGCGGCCCCTCGGGAGGGCGCGGACGCCGCTGCTGCCCGCGGGGCTGGTGGGTGGAACTCGCGGGAGTCCGGCGCACGGCTCCTCGCGGGGAAACGAGGCGACCAGGCGGGCCCCTCAAGTCCCAGGTGTTCCCGGCCCCCGCGGCGTCCGGCGCGCGGCCCCGGGGACGGGAGACTGCGGGATGTCGCGACCTAAAATGGTGTCCGCGTCGGGGGTGGGGGCAGGGGCGCTGCGGTCCCGCCGGGCGCTGGGCGGCGGGGGAGTCCCCAGACCTCCGCGCGCCCCGAGGATCGCACCCACCCCGCCGCCGGCCTCTTCGCCACCCTCCGGCCTGGCCAGCTGTGCCGCCGCGCGCGCCTCCAGTTTCCCCTTGCTGCCCGTGCGCACCCCGCCCCCTCCCGCGATGCGGCGCGGCAGATGGCAGCGACTTCGTCGCGTCCTCCGCCCCGCGCCGAGCGCCCCTCGCCCCCGGCCCCTCGCCCTCCGCGGCCGCCGGCCCCTCCTTCCTGTCCAGCCCCCTTCCTCCGGCCGGGGAAGAAAGGAGAGGAAAGGGGTGGCCGGAGCGCGCAGCCGGGCGCCGCCGCCGCAGAGGCCTGGGCCGTGCAGTGCAGCGGGGGACGCTCGGGCCTGGGCCTCTGCTCACTCTACTGACCACTCCGGCCTATACTATGACCTCTAAAGTCATTTGGTCGCCAGAGGGGCAGGGGCCTGCTGCAGCTAAGTTTGCAGACGCTCTCTCCGTGCGCACTTGGTGCGCCAGACCCCCCGCCCACGGCCCGCAGGGAGGTAGCTCAGGCCTGGCCAGGTTAGAGTGGGGGGCTCCTTGGCGCACTGGCAAGGGGGAGGGCTTTGTTGAAGCCCCGAACCTGCAGTGGGCGGCCGAGGGCCGGAGGCAGGTTTTCCTCTACGGGTCCCTCTCCCACCTCCCCCACCTGGGTCTCCGCAGCGCCAGCTGCCACCTGCTAGGACCATCTCCTGTTACCTTTTAAAGGATGGGAAGAGGTGAGAGAATTGGCCCTAGGAAGAGGCTTGCATCCTGGGTTGGGGACCGGCCCAGGCCCGACTGCTTCAGAGGCATCTTCCGAGATAGGGGACTGGACCGGGAACGAACTTGGAGCCCCACACGCCCTAAGCTGCCTTCTTGGACCCCATTCTTGAGTCTCTTGGGATTTTTTTTTCTTTAGATGTTTTGGGCCACACCCGATTGTGCTCAGGGATCACTCATGGCAGGCTCAGGATCCTTTGTGCTGCCAAGGAGTAAACCTTGGTGGGCCGAGTGCAAGGCAACTGCGCTGTCTGCTGTAATGTATGTCCAGCCCTGTTTTTCTTAATACAGTGCTAGGTTGGGTTGGGCAGGCTGAACCAGGCTTCTTTGCAAAGGGAAAGGGAGAGGGTGTTTGAACTCTGGATAACCGGGGGTAAGGGGGCCTGGCTTCTTGTTCCTGCAGCAGCTGTTGGAGGAGCTTGTGCCCTGGAGTCTTAGCCCTGGGAGAGGGAGATGGGGCGGGCAGGAGGAGGAGGGGCGGGGAGCACAGGCACTCTGGGGAGGGAGGTGAGGCGAGCAGCAGGTGTTTGTGACAGAAGAGGCCCAGGCTGGGGCAGGGCGCACAGGCTCCCATCAGGGTTTCCCTCTCTCCATCTCTGTCCCTGTCCTCTGTTTCACCATCCTGGGCCCAGGGTGGCCTGAACCCAGGCCTGCCTCCCTGTTAGCCAGCCAGGGCTCCAGGGGCTGTGCTGACCCCAGGCATCCTAGGCTTGGCTTCTCATCATGACTTTGGCTTCCACTTTGAGGTGTTTATTCCTTTGCAGCTGCTGCTTGCTTTGGGCTTGGGGCGACTGCCATCTCAGTGCGGTGCTCAGGACTTGCTCCTGGCAGTGCTTGGGACCTTGCAGTGTGGTGCTCAGATTTAGGGCTCCTGCACCACGTGCCACTCCTCTAAGCCGCCTCCTGTCCCCACCCCCGTCACGATTGCCAGTTTCAGGTATGCGAGGCCTATGCAGCTGTGTCATTGGTCGTCATCGATTCCCTGACCTTTATTTGAGCCCAATACCAAACTTACAGGGGACCATTGAAAAGTGAAAGTCGAGTCATTGCTGCTGTCTGGGCTTCAGTTGCTGTCCCCTGGTTGTGTGACCATTTGGGTCCCTGTGCCCGCTCCTGGGGCATGTGTGAGCCCTTGAGCCCAGAGCCCCTTCTCCATCTTCATCCATGGATCTGTTGGTTGACTTGCCTTGACTCTGTCTGAGGGGTCTCACCAAGCCGTCTTCTGCGCCCCTGGGTATCTGAGAGGTTCTTTCCCTCTTTCTCTGGATGGTTCCTACCTGAAGCATGTGGCTCTTGGTGTTGACACCAGCAGTCTGGGTTTGCGTGGTTCTGAGATGCTGCTGGGCAGCCTGGGGGTGCAGCGGGTTGAGCTCCTGACCTCAGAGCCCTCAGTGTCCTCCCTGTGCTCATCAGGCTGGACCTGCCATCATGGGGACATGAAGACCCCGATTTTGACGACCTTCTCGCCGCCTTCGACATCCCCGACATCGATGCAAATGAAGCTATTCACTCTGGGCCAGAAGAAGCGAAGGGCCCGGAGGCTCAGGGAAGCCAGAACCGAATGTGGAGGGTGACTCTGGAGAAGCAGCAGCCACTGCTGTTGGCAATGGCTCTGGGGTTGCAGGCCAGGCCCCTGAGCAGGGCCCACCGCCACCGCCCCTGACATCTCTGCTGTCAGTGTCATTGTCAAGAACACGGTGTGCCCTGAGCAGACCGAGGCCTTGCCTGTGAGCTCAGGTGGGGGTGATGAAGGAAGGGCCAGTTGGGGCGCGACTGATGCAGAATGGCTTTGGGGGCTCTGAACCGTCCCTCCCGGGCATGCCCCATTCTCCAGCCCCTCCCAGCGGGGGACCTGGAAGGAAAAAAACTCAGAAGGCAAAGCTCCCTTGGATCTCTTTGCCCACTTTGGGGCTGAGCCTGGGGAGCATCCTGACCCCCTGCCACCTGCTGCACCGTCCCCCCGGGAAGGGGCCATGAGCCCCTCTCCTTTCCCTGCTCCCTTTGAGCTGGTCCGGGAGAACGGCTCGGGCCTCCTGCCACCTGGGGCCTTGAAGCAGGAGCGCTGCAGCCCACTGCCCCCTCAGGGTGCCAGCCCCCGAGGCCGCCGGCCTTTCTGCCAGCCTCTCACCCCCCGCCTGCCTGGGGTCCCCTTCATCAAGCGGTCGCCAGAGCACCAGAGCCCCTCTTCCTCCCCCAAAGTGCCCAGCTGTCAGCCCCTGAAGGAAGAAGAGGAGGAGGGGGCCCGTGGACAAGTCTCCCCGGGCAGCCCCGGGCCCCTCTGAGTGGGGCGAGGCTGCTGATGAGGAGAGCAACGACTCCCCAGCCTCTTCTGGCTCCTCACGGCCCCTTAAGGTGCGGATCAAGACCATTAAGACATCCTGTGGGAACATCACCAGGACAGTGACCCGGGTCTCTTCAGACCCCGCTCCCCCAGCCCCCACAGCCCCAGTGCCCGACACCCCAAAGGTGGTAAGCGTGCAGCTGGGTGATGGCACTCGACTGAAGGGTACAGTGTTGCCTGTAGCCACCATCCAGAATGCCAGCACAGCTATGCTCATGGCGGCCAGTGTGGCCCGCAAGGCCGTGGTCCTGCCTGGGGCGCCGCCACCAGCCCCAAGTCAGTGGCCAAGAATGTGCTGGGTCTTGTGCCCCAAGCCCTGCCCAAGACTGAAGCGCCGGGCTGGGCTGGGCACCGGGGCAGAAGCTAAACGGGGCCTCAGTGGTAATGGTGCAGCCGTCTAAGCCAGCAGCCCCTGGGCCTGGTACGGAGGGGGCACGGTCATCTCGCGGACACAGTCCAGCCTGGTGGAGGCCTTCAACAAGATCCTCAACACCAAGAACCTGCTACCTGCCTATCGGCCCAATCTGAGCCCACCAGCTGAGGCGGGGCTGGCACTACCCCCGTCAGGCTACCGTTGCCTGGAGTGTGGCGATGCTTTCCCGCTGGAGAAGAGCCTGGCCCGCCACTACGACCGCCGCAGCATGCGCATTGAGGTCACCTGCAACCACTGCGCCCGCCGCTTGGTCTTCTTCAACAAGTGTAGCCTACTGCTGCATGCGGCGTGAGCACAAGGACAAGGGGCTCGTCATGCAGTGCTCGCACCTGGTCATGCGGCCTGTGGCGCTCGACCAGATGGTGGGCCAGCCCGACATCACACCCTGCTGGCCGTCCCTCCTGCTCTGGGAACCCCAGCCTTGCCGGCCTTGGGCAAGGGGGAGGGTGCGGTCACCTCCTCGTCTGCCATCACTGCGGTGGCGCAGGAGGCCCCTGTGCTGCCACTGTCTGCCGAGCCTGCTGCTGCCCTGGCCACCTCTGCGTCCACCTGCTTTCGCTGCCTGGAGTGCCAGGAGCAGTGCCGGGACAAGGCGGGTATGGCCACCCATTTCCAGCAGCTTGGAGCCCCTGCTCCGGGGGCCACCAGCACCGTGAGTGCCCTCCCCACCTTCCCTGGGAGGGGGCTTGGGGCCAGGGGCGGCCCGCCCTCATGGCTGTGCCCCCCCACAGGTGTGCCCCACCTGCCCCATGATGCTCCCCAACCGCTGCAGCTTCAGCGCCCACCAGCGCATGCATAAGAACCGGCCGCCCCATGTCTGCCCGGAATGTGGGGGCAACTTCCTGCAAGCCAACTTCCAGACCCACCTCCGGGAGGCCTGCCTGCATTTTTTCCCCGCCGTGTGGGCTACAGGTGCTCCCTGCTCCGGTGTGGGGGATGGGACACAGACCCCCCCAGCCCCATTTTTCTCCAGTACCCCAGCTGTGCCGTGGTGTCCAGCCACGGAGACCCCCTCACGCCCGCCTCTCCGCAGGTGCCCCAGCTGTGCCGTGGTGTTCGGAGGGGTGAACTCCATTAAGTCCCACATCCAGACGTCGCACTGCGGGTGTTCCACAAGTGCCCCGTCTGCCCCATGGCCTTCAAGTCTGCCCCCAGTGCCCATGCCCACCTCTACACCAGCACCCCAGCTTCCACACACAGCAGGCCAAGTGAGCAGTGGGGCCGGGGTGGGGTGTTAAGGGGGCCGGCAGGACAGCATCCGCACTGTCCTCTCCTGCACAGGATGATCTTCAAGTGCGCCATGTGTGACACAGTCTTCACGCACAAGCCGCTCCTCTCCTCGCACTTTGACCAGCACCTGCTGCATGCGTGTCAGCGTCTTTAAATGCCCGTCCTGCCCCCTGCTCTTTGCCCAGAAGAGGACCATGCTGGACCACCTCAAAGTACCGGAGTGGGCACAGGAGGGGGGGGCCTCTGGCTGCGGCAGAGCTGGCCTCCCCCCCCCAACTGCCCCTCCTTATCTTCTAGAACACCCATCAGTCAGGCGCCCAGGGGAGGACACGGCAGGGGAAGGGGGCTGGGGCGTCCCTGCTGACCCCCCAAGACTGAGCCTGAGGAGCTGGCAGAGCCTCGGGGAGGAGCGGCAGCCCCTACTGAGGACTCATCCTCGTCCACGGAAGAGGAAGAAGCCCCCAGCTCCCCCAGAGCCCCTCGCCCCACACGAGCCCCGGCCCCGGAGGGAGCTGGGGAACAAAGGCGTCAAGGGGAGGTGGCGGTGGCCCCGGAGGCTGGACATGTGGCCTTTGTCACTCCTGGTTTCCTGAACGGGATGAGTACGTGGCCCACATGAAGAAGGAGCATGGCAAGGTGAGGCCCCGCCAGGCTCCGGGGGAGGGGTGCTGAGCAAGACTGGCTCTGAGCCCCCTGCTCTCCCAGAGCGTGAAGAAGTTCCCGTGTCGCCTGTGCGGCGCTCCTTCTGCTCAGCCCCCAGTCTGCGGCGCCACGTCAGGGTCAACCACGAGGGCATCAAGCGTGTATACCCCTGCAGGTAACCCTGCCCTTGAGTACCTCCCACCGGCTCCTGTCTCGGTGTTTGCGTCCAACCGCGCCCCTCTTCCCCTCCAGGTATTGTACTGAGGGGAAGCGCACCTTCAGCAGCCGCCTCATTCTGGAGAAACACGTCCAGGTCCGGCGCGGCCTGCCGCTAGGGCCCAGTCCCCTGGCCGTGGGATGGCCCTGACCCAGGGCCCTGCTGCCAGAGCCCAGGTAAGCAGTGGCCTGGTTTGCTGGGCCAGGACCAGGAACACGGGAAGCTTGGGGCTGGCAGCCTTGGGCCTCAGGAAGCTAAGTGGGGATGCCAGGGGTTGTGTGGGGTGCTGAGTCGGCTCCCTCTCCCCAGGGCCAGGCCGAAGCGGCGCCCGTCCTCCGACTCATGCAGTGAGGGAGCCAGACAGCACCACGCCTCCAGCCAAGGCCCGCAGCGGGGGAGCCTGGCAGAGCCCAGCCTCCTGATGGGCCTGCGGTGGAAGGGGGTGCCCAGCAGTGCCTTGACTGTGGCCTGTGCTTTGCCTCTCCGGGCTCCCTGAGCCGCCACCGGTTCATCAGCCATAAGAAGCGGAGAGGTGCAGGTGGCGCTGGCATCCTGGGCCTCGCAGATGGGGAGGAAGAGGGCCCCCCTCGAGGTCTGACCCAGAGGGCGGGGATTCACCCTTGGCCACCTCTGGAGGCCCTTTGACCTGTAAGGTCTGTGGCAAAAGCTGTGACAGCCCCCTCAACCTTAAGACGCACTTCCGCACACACGGCATGGCGTTCATCAGGGCTCGGCAAGGTGGCGCTGGGGACAGCTAGGCCCTCGGCTGGCCTGGCCCTGCCAGCTGCCCCCCAGCCTGGAGCCTGAGTCTCTGCTGCTGCCTGGTTCCTGGTGTGTGTGGGGGAGGTGGCTCCCTCCAGCCCCCAAAGACAGAAGGCTTCAAGGATCAGTTCACTGCAGCCCCTGGCTGGGCCCTCATCCCTATTAAGCCCAACACTAATGACTCCCCCACGCTGACCCCGGCTGGGCGGAGTACACAAGCCCATTGATGGCCAGGAGAGGCCCAGGCGGGGGCTGGTGCAGCCCCATTCCCACAGCACGGCCCTGCCTAGCATTACCCGGATCCCGGCACTCAAGCCCCTCACCCTGCAGTGCCTTTCACTTCTCTTTATTTTTCTCCTCCAGAAATCCCAGGGGGTGGGTTGGTGGGGATGAGGGGACAGGGTCTCAGGAATCCCTTCTCTTAACGATGATGCTAACAGTGGGGATACAGAGGGGGAACCAGACCATTAAAACTGCTTGTGGTTTAATCCCAGCCAGGCTCCTGCATGTCACTTGGATAATACGGACTTGCTAGAGGAGGGGATGAGGCCAAATGGGGTGGGGGCTGGAGCGATAGCCCAGCGGGCAGGGCATTTGCCTTGCACGTGGCCGGCCTGGGTTTGATCCCCGGCATCCCATATGGTCCCCGAGTACCGCCAGGAGTAACTCCTGAGTGCAGAGCCAGAAGAAACCCCCTGAGCATTGCCGGGTGTGACACAAAAAACCAAACGGGGGGAGGGGGAAGAGCCCCTCAGGGAAGGTGGCACTCAGGTCCCCGCCCCCAAAGGAAGGAAGCCCTTCAGGGGAAGGAGGCATTCAGGCCCGTTGCTTTGTTCCCTCATACCCCGTCTCCCAAACTCAGGAATGGCACAGAGGGCTAACTAAGGACTTTATTTCAAACGAAAGTTAAAAATAAACTGAGAGCTATTCCCTGGGTGTGGGGATGGAATCAGGGGAGGAGCTCCCCATGGCTAGGCTGATCCTCATGGGAAGGGCTGGTGGTCCCTTCCCGGTCCCAGACGGGGGTACTCAAGCCTGCCTTCCCACCTGCTAAGAGGAGCTTGGGTGGGGTCAGTCCCCTAGAGGGGACAGCCAGGCAGCAGCATGGCCCAAGGCCAACCACAGGCTGATTCCTCAGTGTCAGGACCCTACTCTTCCTGTCTCGGGGTCCAGACAGCTAAGGGTGTGGCCTGTGGAAGGCTGAGGCGCCAGCATCTCTGGCACTCCCACCTCTGTTCTCTGGACAGCAAATGGGCAGTCCCAGAGTCTGTCGGGTCAGGGTGCCCGGCAAGTCTGCACCCCATGGCTGGCTTTCCCACCCCCAGCAAGCTCCACGGTTACCACATGATCCTTTGTATTTCTTGCCTTCTGTTTCCCTTGGGTGGATGGGTGGGCGGGTGGGGTTTGTCTGACAAGAGTCCCCCACTCTGGGGCTGGGTGTGGCTGTCACATGATGCCGTTGGTGAGGTACTGGAAGCCGTCATAGAGTTTGGTGGTGATAGAGCGCATGCTCCCGTCCACCATCTGCTCCACCAGCAGCTGCAGCTGCTCCTCCGTCATGCTCATGTGGAACCTCTCCTTGAGGTTGCGGATGGTGCTTGAGCCATGGAAGCAAGGAAGCTGCGAACCTGGAGGCATCAGGGCAGAGGTCAGCGCCCACTCACTGGGGAGAACAGGGGATTTGGAGAGACCCTGCCTCCCACCTCAGAGACCCTGACAGTGTGTGTGCAGTTTGCTGGGACAGATGGGCAGGGTGGGAGGCCCATGAGGCTCTAGGGTTGGGCCCTGGTGGGATCTTATCTGGTTGCAGGCCTCTGCCTGCGCTTCGTCTGACACTCACAGATGACCTGGGCCACCGTCATCACGGGGCCAGACGGGGACGCTCCCAGGAACAGCGACAACCTGTGGGTGGTGGTGGGGATGGGAGGAGGAGGGGACTGACCTGGGTGCCCTCAAACTGCGCAGGGCAGGGATGGGCCCCCAGGAAGAGCAAAGTGAAAGAGATGGGGCCACTTCTCCCTGAGCAAAGGGTGGAGGAGGACCGGGGGAGTGCCATGGTCATGGCTGGAGGAGGCATACCCCACCCACCTCACACCCCAAAGGTCAAGCCAGACACCAGATTGGAGAGGAGCCCTCTGAGGTCTCCCCATCATGCTCAGCAGTGGACTCTACATTCTGGAAGGAAGTTCCAAGTGCTAGAACCCCCGGCTGTGTGGAGGCAGCAGCTGCTCCAGCCGTGGCCCTGGCGCCCACCTTGCTGCATGATCTCCACGATCTGCACCACCTTGTCCATGTGCTTGCGGGCTGCAATCAGCCCCTGCAGCATCAGCATCTTGTAATAGTTGAACATGTCGCCGTCTGGGCCGCCCATCACCTGCAAAGGGGACGTGCTGATCTGCCATCCCCCAGGCAACCCGCCTCAGTCTGCCCCAACGCCACCAGCTCCTTCCCAACTCACATCCACAAATTCTGTGGTTGGCTTAAAGGCCGATGTCTCAAAGCCCAGGTTTCGGGGTGAGCTGGAGAGGATGAAGCCAAAGTCAATGTGGATGATGTGGCCTTCTGCATCCAGGAGGATGTTCCCGTTGTGCCTGGGCAGAGGAGAGCAGTCAGTCAGGCAGGGGGCCTCACCAGCCGCGCTGTTCACTGCACCCAACTTCCTAGCACCTCCAGCTCGCCACGGGAAGGAAGGAAGGAAGGAAGGGAGGAAAGAATACGCTAATGGTGCAGAGGGGCTGAGACTGCCAAAAGTGAGTCTCCTAGCTCCCTCACACTCCCGAGCCTGTCAGGGGCAAGGCCAGAGGCACGGCAGGGTGACAGCTCCACGCCAGCCCAACGTGTGCGTTTCTGTCCTGAGTCCTGCGGGCAGCCATCAGAGAGGCCAGCAGGTGAAGTTTAGTGTGATCTAATGGGGTTCATCTGGTCAGTAGAACCACCAAGAACACCTCGGGAGCAATTGCCCCAGGCAGGAGGAGGTGAAGAAGATGAAGTCTAGGTCTTTGCGGTTCTCAGTGAATGGCCAGAAGGCAGCATCATGCACCTCAGTGTTGATGGACACTCTGAGATGACTTCTGGGGTTGGCCTGACTTGGTCAAAATAAGGGGGGGGGGGGTGGGAGATGGGTGTCTCACCCAAATCCTTCCCCACTGGGCAAGTGTTTCAAGCTTAGCAACACAGACAATCCTGAAGGCCAGGAAATGTCTGGGAGGTGCTACAGGTGCAGAAACGGCTTGAGAGCTGGGAGGGTTACAGGTGTGGACCTGGCTTCATGAGCCCTAAGGCCCGGGCATGGCTACCCACTGACAGAGTCCACTCACTAACTCTCTCTCCCAAGTTCCAGCTGCCTGTCCTGCCCACGCCTGGCTGAAGAATCTATGAGAATCTTCTAAACCTCATCTCCTGAGAAAAAAGCCTGATGGTGCCAGCTTACCCACCTACTCCATTTGGGGCTCAGTCTGGACTCTTCGGGCCCTGGGTTCGAACTCTTCTTTAGGAATGGTTTAAAGTATGTAACCCAAGTCCTTCTAACAGCTTACATTTTCCATCAGCCCCTGAGCACAGTGCCTTCACTGGGTTCTTCTGTGGGGTCACAGCACAAGTTTCAAAGCCGACTAACCCTGACTTCCTCATGAAGCCTAGCCCCAGAGTTTTCATCTGGTTTCAACAGGACATCAGGCCTTGGCAGGCAGGTGCTCAGTACTACCAAGTGCTGCCAGTGGCTGTGAGGGCCTGATATGAAGGTGCATTTGCTCAGGACCAGCCCTACATTGGGTCACTCCTGGGGCACTGACCTGACATCACTGAGCTCCGCGGTGCAGTTCCTTTGACACAATGTGCTGCTCCCCAATATGCATGCTGAGTTGGGGCACATAAAGGTCACGTGCTACTGGGAGAAATGACAACTCTGGGCAGAATAAGAGATGAGGCTTTTCTGGTGCGTATCCTGAGGTTCCTACATGGGAATGCCATGTCTGATGTGATGCACCTCTTGTTTTTGGGCCACACTGGATGAGCTCAGTGCTTACTCCAGGCCTTGCACTCAGGGGAGTTCAGCGGACCATATGTGGGGCTGGGCATCAAACTCGGGCAGCCCTACCTGCTGTACTATCTCTCTGGCCCCAAACCTTCTCTTGCTGCTCCTGCCTCCTGCTTTGCTGCTGAAGGCCACAGGCAACCTTACACAGCACCTGGGCACAGTTGATCAAGGTCGGCTCACGCCTTTGCCTGACATGACACTTGCAGCCTTGTGGCGGCTCTAGTCGGCTGCCTCCTGGGGTTTCATGCGACATGAGCACGTCTGTGCTTTAGCCACGAAGCTTCCACTGTGCTTCTTAGCATGGGCAGGCAGTGGGAGTAATGGGGGACCAAAGCGAAGGGACACAGGGTGCCTGGAGGGGCAGGAGGGCACCTACCTGTCCTTGACCTGCAGCAGGTAGCACACCGAGCAGTAGCCGGCGCAGCTCTGTACAAAGTTGCGCTGGGCACTGAGGAAGGCCTCGGTGGTGTAGCTGCCGTGTTCTTGCAGGAAGTAGTCAAGTAGGGAGAGTTGGGACTGCTTCTTCACCTGGTGGATTGACACCGCGTTCACCACTGGCTCAATCATGCCACTGTCTGCTGAGATCACCAGGATCTTATAGGGCTTGATCCACAAGGGCACGCGCTCCTGCTCCCAGATGGACTGTAAAGAGATAAGGGACGCTGGGGCTGTCACCTCCAAACTGGCATGGAGGCGACACTCCAGATCCCAACCACACACAGCTCCATTCCCTGGTGGTCGTGGAAGTCTCCATCAAGTGACAAAAACCCGAGCCAAAGCCACAGCACAGCGGGTAGGGTGTTTGCTTTCCAAGTGGCCAACCTGAGTTCCACCCCAGCATCCCATATGGTCCCCCCGAGCACCTCCAGGAGTGATTACTCAGTGCAGAACCAGAAGTGACCCCTGAGCATTGCCAGGTGTGACCTCAAAAGAGAAGGGGCCGGAGTGATAGCCCAGCGGGTAGGGCATTTGCCTTGCACGTGGCCGGCTCATGCTGGCCCAGGTTTGATCCCCGGCATCTCATATGGTCCCCGAGCACCGCCAGGAGTAATTCCTGAGTGCAGAGCAGGAGTAACCCCTGAGCAATGCCGGGCGTGACCCAAAAAAGAAAAAAAAAAAGAGAGAAGAAAAAAAGTGAAACAGCCCACAGGCTCCCCAAGCACCAGAGAGCTCAGGGCCTGCCTGGAGGCAGCTGGGCAGAGGCATGGAGAGCAGAAAACCTCCTGGTCACCTGCAGGCAGGCAGGGTGAGACTTAAAGGTATGAGTTCCAAGGATGGGGGATTCTGAGCCTGAAGGCGTCTTGAGAATATGAAAATATCTCATAAAAATAAACTATATAACAGGTAGGGCTTCCTCCAGGCAAGGAACCCAGGGTTCAGGGGTTTAGTATCTTAGCCCACCACAACCCATCTGCCACTAAGAGCCCAAGGACAAACCCGTTTCCCTGAGGTGCCACCAACAGAGTACAGCAGATACAACTCACAAAAGGGCCACAAGAGGCCGCTGTGGGCCACCCTTTCTGGAAGGAGCAGGTGTCTGATCACCTGACTGAGCCCTGGGCTGAGCTCCTCCACCCTCTCACCTGCAGCTGCTTTAACACCTGGAAGGCCAGTAGCTCCCTGCCGCAGATCGTCCCCACACTTGACGATGACTGATAGGAGCCGCCAATTGGGGAGATGGCCATAGGGGGAGCCCTCTCGGATCCTCCTGTGAAGAGAGAGGAATGAATGGTGGGTGTCATGGCTGGAAGCCAGGCCAGAGACAGTTTCTACCCAGGTAAGACTCCTGGGCAAGGACTTGGCTGCTGTGGGGAGCCCGACAGAATGGGGGTGGGCGTGTCCCTGGTGCAGTCTTGCCTGGCAGGCTGGAAGTTGGGGGGTGTCCCTGCTGCTGCCTTGCAGCACCAGCCCAACTCACCGCACTTTTCCTGCCAGGGCTCTTTGAGGGCGACTGCAGAGGGGTCTTCTGGGTCCCGCCTGAAGGCTGTGGGGGTGTGAGCCAGCTGCTCCGAAAGGCGGCGTCTAGCAGGAAGAAATGATGAACGCTCGGAGGACTTGCCTTAGAGCCTCCTGACACTTGGGAGTAGGCAATGCTGGGCATGTGGACTGCACAGCACCAGGCCTTTCCTCCACCAACCCTGGATTCCTACAAGCCCTCCCCCAACTTCCCAGTGCCTGTGGCCCACAGATCCCACTCTGAGAAGTGCGGGAGCCCCTAGGGAGACAGGCAGGGGGGTGTGTGGAGGCGTGGCCGTACCGGATGTCCCCAGCAGCGATGAAGACGGGCTCCTTGCTCTCCTGGCTGGTGATGCTGTCGACGGAGAACTGGGAGATGTTGTCGCAGCTGTTGGTGTGCGTCTCAGGGAGCTGCGGGAGCAGGCCAGGTCAGAGTTCAGCACCCGCCTGCCTCCAAACTCTGCTCTGAAAGTGTTCCCTGGTCACGTCATCCAGGCCACCTGCACCCAGTACTGGTGTGAGGACTTCCCACTATCATTGTCACAGTGGTCCCTTCTCTGACCTAGCTGCCCTCCCACCATTGCAGCAAGCTCCTAAGTACAATACTCCTGGCCTTCATTCCTATGGCCTGTGGGTACTGCTGTTGTTTCTTTACACCCCACAGTGAGTGTGATCATTCTGTCTATTCAGTATTCTCCATGTCCATCAGCATACCAGCAAGTCCATGACATCCTTTTCCCCTAACAGCTGTGTAGTGGTCCATGGTGTACATGTACCACTCCTGATCCACATATTCGTTCTTGGGCACTCTATTTCCAGATTCTGGCTATTGTTAACTCTCTGGTGCTGCCAGCCTGTTTTTATTGGGGGGTGGGGGCATCAGTACAACAGAGGTGCTCAGGGCTTACTCCTGTCTCTGTGCTCAGGTGACCCTATGTGGTACCAGAGATGGAACTCGAGGTGGCTGCATGTAAGGCCAGTGTACCAGTTCTCTGGTCCCAGGGACCTCTCTCAAGTCTGACAGTCTGAACTCTAAACAAGTTCTCCACAAGATTCGTTATGCCCGTAAGTCTCAAATTCCTACCACAGCATCCCAGGAAGCTGGTACTGCCAGTCTCATACTGAGAGCTGCCCAGGCTAGGGTACACAGGCTCTCTGACCATTCCTTCCCTGTGTGTTCCATGAGGATAGGGAATCAGATGGAACTGTACTCTGGCCTGCTTCTTCACTATTGCATTTGTCTGAGTTTGGGCAACACATGTGGTACTCAGGGCTTCTTCTGCTCTGCTCAGGGAACTGGGGCGACATAGGGGTGTGCACCACATGCAACGGAAGTGCCTTAGCCCCTGAACTGTCTCTGGCCCCATTCCTTCAACCCTACTCTAACTCTAACCCATCTCTGGAACATCCTCCCAGATCACAAAGCCATGTCAAATCTTGTCTTTTATTCTTTGGACCAGAATATTTCGATTTGACCTGTCCCTTATTAACTGTCTTGTCAGAGATCTTATGTCCATGTCCAAGGGTCAAGGATGTGTCTGTGTAAGTTAAAGCACATGACCTGTACACAGCAGACCTGGGCTCAATAATGGATCCTGGCTGTGGCTGTGTGTTAAAACACATGGTCTGTACACCCATGGTCTGTACATCTGGACTCATTAATGGGTCCTGGAAAGAAAATTTAGGTGGGCAGGAAGATGGCCCAAAGAGCTGCCCTGCATGTGGAAGGCCCAGGTTCCACCACAGCAGGCAGTGCACAGTCCCGAGCAATGATTCAGAAGGAGTCCCAGAGCACTGCCTGGTGATATGCCCGACCAAAACAAAAATGGCGGGCGGAGTGATAGTATAGCAGGGAGGGTGTGTGCCTTTCATGTGGCTGACCTGGATTCGATCCCCACATCCCATTTGGTCCCCAAGCACCACCAGGAGTAATTCCTAAGTGCAGAGCCAGGAGCAATCCCTGAGCATTGCCAGGTGTGACCCAAAAAGCAAAAAAAAAAAAAAAAAAAAAAAAAGGCCTC
The DNA here is from genome assembly GCA_021461705.1 of Cryptotis parvus. Lineage (NCBI taxonomy): Eukaryota > Metazoa > Chordata > Mammalia > Eulipotyphla > Soricidae > Cryptotis > Cryptotis parvus. Next base: position 31,309 of record JAJIBD010010224.1, on the reverse strand, counting down.
AATCTCCCCAACTGGATTAACCCTAGGCCTTAATCTCCCCAACTGGACTAACCCCAGGACAGTGTGTAGGTGTCACAGCTATAGAAAACCCTATACCCTCTTATAGCCCGAATACAGTCCAAACTATTTCCCACCACTGGCGGGAGCTTCTGCCAAGCCGGCCTGTCAGCATCAATCTGACCCTCCTGACGCTTACTTGTGCTGCCTCCTACAAGCTCCACCTGGCCCAGTGCAGACACTGCTGCACCCGTAACCCCCGGCAATGCTCACCTCCACCTGCAGCTCGCCAATGTCGTCCACCGACCAGGCCTCGTCGTCATTGTCGTAGTTGGGCACGGTGCTGAAGCTGCCGGCCCGCTGCTCGTGGGTGATGCCGCACTCGGGCAGGTTCTCCACGGACCGTGTACTCCGGATTCGGTTCTCAGGGATCCGTGCGGGCACGTTGGTGGTATCGAAGTTTTCACATTCAAGGACTTCCACGTAGATCAGATAAGGGGCCTGTAGGGAAGACAAGGACACTCTTGGTCAGTGACCTAGTACCTATGGTCCAGAATCTCAAGCCTGTTCATAGATGAATTCTTTTTTTTTTTTTTTTTTTTTTGCTTTTTGGGTCACACCCGACAATGCTCAGGGGTTTCTCCTGGCTCTGCACTCAGGAATTACTCCTGGCGGTGCTCGGGGACCATATGGGATGCCGGGATTGAACCCGGGCCAGCATGGGCCAGCTGCGTGCAAGGCAAACGCCCCTACACCCCTGGGCTACTCGCTCCGGCCCCTCACAGACGAATTCTTTATGCCGGCGCAAAGAAGGCCGTGCTCGGAGCAGGGACTCAGTTTATGAACAAACTCTTAAATAATTAGGGTGACACAAGAGAGAAGCTGATCTCAAGCCTGGTTTGTCAGGGCCCCATCCTACAGAGAAGCTGATTTCAAGCCTAGGTATGCGGGTCTCGGCGGCTGAAGACATTGGGCTTCCATGGAGATGGAGCTGGGGTCCCTTTCCCCGACCTCTGTCCCGTCTGGGAGGTCCGTGGACCCACCCATGAACTGCTCTCGGGTTGTTGGCCGTGATTCAGACACACAGACACAGACACACACGCAGAAACACACACACATACACACGACACACACAGATACACACACGAGCTGCTACTGGCTCTCCACGTGACATGCGGTGGCTTTGCGGCCGAGCGGTATATCAAACTAGCAGATAACCAACTATGTTCTAGAAACTCAGATAGTCAATGCGAGAATAGAAATAGACCAGATTAGGGGCCAGAGCGATAGCCCAGCGGGTAGGGCGTTTGCCTTGCCCGCGCGCCAACCTGTGCCGGCCGGGTTTGATCCCCGGCATCCCATATGGTCCCCCGAGCTCCGCTAGGAGTAATTCCTGAGTGCAGAGCCAGGAGTAACCCCTCAGCATCGCTGGGTGTGACCCAAAAAGTAAAAAAAAAAAAAAAAAAAAAGACTAGATTAACCCATAACAAACGAGAAGAAAAAAGTCATGACTTTATCAATACCATTGCCATATATGGGCTCAAATGGTCAATATAATCGTTGCCAGCTGAGGGAGCAGGCTTGGGGATGGGGGGTGGTGGGAAATCAGTACCTTTGGTGATGGGAATACACTGGTGGTGGGATTTGTGGTGGGTATTGAAATATTAAATAAAAAATTAAACAAATAAATAATTAGGGTGACAGAAGGCACCCATCTTCAAAATGTCGATAGAAAACACATAGATAGCTCTAAATTCTGAATCACGACCTGGCAGGAGGCAGAGAGCTCTATGGGCCTGCTCTGAAGGCAGGGCGCGACGGGGTAGCTGGACTCGCTCCCACACTTACGTCCCGCCTTCGTGCGTCCCAAGGAAGAATCTAAACCACTCGTTGTCTTCCCAACCAGCTGCTTCTCCCCAAGGGGCAACCTCTTTCTCTCCTTCCCTGACAGTCTTACTGGAAAGGTCCCCACACACCATTTTCTTCCCTTCCCGGCTGCCACGCGTCACCTTGGGCCAGCATGGACAGAGGGGTCTGAGACATCACGTGAGAAGCTGGAAGGACAAAGCACCTCTGGTCCAGAAACACGGGGTCCAAAGGGAGACGGTGCAGAGCGCCAACAGGGCCTGACCCAGACGTGCCATCCACAACAGATGGTGCATACGACCTGGCGGCCGGGGAGCGCAGCACGTGGGGTCAGGGCCACAGTTTGGGCCTCAGCCACCTACCTTGTCCTTGGAGTTGAGTACAACAGCCTGGGTGTGGGGCACACGGACCACGTGGTGGTCGAAGGCAGCCGTGGGCAGCCAGACTCGGGCTGGGAGCTTGTGGTTGAGCAGGGAGAGCTCCGAGATGAGTCGCTGTGTCTTCTGCTCCTTGGTGGGGAGCGTGGCCAGCCGCTTGCCAATAGCCATCAGGGACTTGATAAATTCCGCTCAGGAGCCAGTCTGACGGGCTACAGGGGGTCGAGTCAAAAACAGAGACTGAAGCAAGCACAGGGGAAGGGCCACTCCCCGCACTGAGCCCTGGATTACAGGCCAGGGATCCCATGTCCAAGCAGTCCGGGAGGGAGCCTCACCCACCAGCTGGACCCGGGCCTGAAGAGGCAGCACATGCTGCTCTGTGGCTGCTTCTCAGGCAAACAGCCCTGTCCTGCTGAACCGTGCCAAGGCCTCAAGGAGGCAAAAAGAACTCGAGCCGCTGCAGTGCCCACAATCATCAGTGGTCCTGGGCAGGGCTCTGAGGCTCTGCTTCACCCATCAGAGAAGGAGGTTCGTGGCCAACAGGGTCCCTCCCGGCCATGTCCACCCAGGATCTCTCACCGGGCTCAAGCACATGCAAGGGTGAGTAGACTGGGAATTAATGAGGGAACAATTAGCAGGGAAAGAAAAAGCAGATGGAGGGAGGAAGGTATGGGGGGGTGGGGCGGAAAATGCAGGAGCTTCTTGTAGCCTTGGCGACAGCTCCACAGCTCTGTTGCCTTGAGGGGTCTTGCCCCTCCTCTCAGGGACCTGCTTCCCAGGTCAGCTCCCTGTTGGGTACTCCTAGCCCCTCATAGAGAAGGCATAGTCAGCGGGGAGTAATCTGGGGGTGTGGGGAAAGATGGGCTTGGCTAGATGGGAAAAGGGGGGTCTTTTCCCAGCATAAGTCCCTTCTACCCAGGGGGTATTTACCAGGCCGCCCCCAGCTCTCTCCAGCTAAATAAGCACAGTACCCCCTTTGAGTTGATTTGTTTTGCTCTGGGCCATAACCGGCAATGCCAGGGCCTACTCCTGGCTCTGCACTCCACGGATCACTCCTGGCAGGCTCAGGGGACACTGTGGGGTGCTAGGGATCAACTCCAAGTCGCCTGAGTTCAAGACAAGAGTTCCACCCACCGTACTATCCTCTTAGTTGAAACAGCTTCTCACTCACCAGCGCCCCTCCCTCTCCCTCTTGCTCCCCACCCCCCACAGTCTTGGTTTCTTGATGGAGCATTTCTATCTTCACTGCCCCAATCCCCACACACACTGCAAACATTGAGCTTCTCTGGACAGGTGGACGGTACCAGACCTACTTCTTCATGTGCTACAGAGGTAGGGTTCAAAGGACCGCTCCTCAATCCACCTCAGCCCAGGGGCTCAAGGCCCCATGATAATGAAGTAAGGATATGGATCAGTTGGGAGAGCTTTAGGGGGTGGGATTGAAAAGAGGTAAGGGAGACACTAAAAGTAGGATTCTGGGGTCCTGGACCAACCCAGGGGCTGACTCGAGAAAGAGATTTGGGAGGTTCCGTCGTTCATCCTGAGCCACAATCCACCCATTCAAATAGCAGTCACTATCCCTAGGACCCTTCGTCTCACCCCATCCCAGCAGAACAGGCAAAATTCCTTCCCAATCAGCATCTGAGCATGATGGAAACATGACCTAAGTCCTTCTACCCAGGGGCATTTAGAAAGGGTCACCACATGGGACAGAGAGTCGTGACTGGAAGGGGATCAGCACATAACAGAGAAAACTGATTGGGTAGATAGGAAAGAAAAAGGGGAATCATCCAAACTCCCAGAGGGCCCAGCATTTCCTCTCACGTCTCTGCCCAGAAACTAGGTTCAGTGACTGGGGACCAGAGGGTCAGCGGGTGGTTCCAAGGGAGCATGAAAGGAGAACGAGGGCTAGGAATGGCCTGGGTTAAGGGCCGTGAGCAGGGAAAGGGAAGAGCTCAGTCTTGGAAGAAAGGGGGTGGAAGTTACAAAGGAAAATGGGCATGAGGGGAGGTCAGGCTTTCCCGAGGCCAGATCCTGTTTGCTCCGGGAGCAGATTCACCCAGCAGCCAGCGGGGCCTTTAGCCGATAATGAATAAATATTTGATGGACTGAGGGCAGAAACCGTGGGGAAAGGGTGTGTGGAACAGGAAACAGGATCCTGGGTGCTTTTGCCAAATGCTTCCTGGCTCCCATCTGGAGGTGAATTCTACCTCTCTCCTAGCCGCTGGCTGGAGACCCAGATCCTGGGGGCTGCACTACATCCCAGAGAAGGTAAACCGAGCCAGATTTGGCCTGAGCGGGGTGGGGTATTTCTTCCAGGTCTGGGAGGCCTACAAGGGAGGGGTGTAACTGCCTGGGAGCCCGAAGGCCTGGGGACCTGGGGACGGAGAGGAAATGCGGCCATGGGTAGCCTGCCACCCCGTCCCAGCCTGGCCCCACTTACGGAACTGAATGAATTAACACTCTCGGTGCTGGAGGAGAGCTCCTGGGAAAAGGCCAGAGGAGGAGAGAGGGAGGGCGGGAGGGGAGGGAAAGAGACAAAGGCAAAGAATTTAGCTCCAACCTAGATCACAGTCCTGAGCAGGTCAACCCGGGATGGCGCCTGCCCACACACGCTGTGCTAGCTCTGATCAAGGCCAGAGGCTGTGGCGATGCTGTTCTCTGTCTGCTTCTCAGTCCCACAGTCTGCATCTTGCTGCTAGGACCCAGCCCAGGGCGGGAGTCCACTGGGTGCTGCCGGCAACTGCTGGCTGCCAAGCTTCCCTGCTCTCAAACAAGCCCTTCTCTGAGGGATCCCACCGATCAAGCTGAGTGGCCCCCCAACTGGAAAACCCCACGATTCCAGGAAGGGGAGTGGAGAGGTGACAGCTTTATGGACTCCAGCACATGCCTTGCATGCTGGAGGCCCAGGTTCAACCCTCCAGCACCATGTGGTCTCCTGAGAACTGCCAGGAGCACACACAGCGCGGGAGTAGTTCTCTGAGCACCATGGCTGCACCTTCTCGCTGGTAAGTCTTTTAACTAACCCTGCCCAACTAAATATGACCAGGCTCCTTCAGTCCTGAGCTAGCTCCAGGTGGGAGTACAGGATGAAAAACTTGCCTACTAGCTACCAAGGCTCCATAGGCTTCTGGCAGGCCTGAAAGTGTCAGGGAAGTGCCAATCTCCTGTAACAGTGAGGGGTGGAGTGAGGAAGTAAAGGGGAGAGGGAGTGAGGGAATGAGGGGGTGAGGGAGTAAGGAGATGACAGATGAGGGAGTGAGGGGGTGAGATGAGGGATAAGGGGTTGAGGGATAAGGAAATGAGGGGGTGAGGAATGAGGGAGTAAGGGGGTGAGGGAGTAAGGAGGTGAGGGAGGGGGTGAAGAGGTAAGGAGTGAGGGGGGTAAGGAGGAGGGATGAGGGGGTGAGAGGGTGAGGCAGAATGGAGTGAGGGGGGTGAGGGAGTAAGAGTGAGGAGTAAGGAGGTGAGAGGATGAGGGAGTGAGGGGTGAGAAGTGAGGGGGTGAAGGGATAAGGGAATGAGGGGGTGAGGAAGTAAGGAAGTGAGGAGATGAGGGAGGAGGGATGAGGAGGTGAGGGAGTGTGGAGGAGAGGGGTGAGGAGGTGAGAGGATGAGGCAGTGAGGGAGTGAGGAAGTGAGGGAGTAAGGGTAAGAGGAGGTGAGGGAATGAGGAGGTGAGGGATAAAGGAGTGAGGGGGTGAGAGGTGAGGGATGAGGGAGTTAGGGTTGAAGGGGTGAGGGGGTAAGGGAGTAAGGGAGTGAGGAGGTGAGGGAATGAGGAGGTGAGGGATGAAGGAGTGAAGGGGTGAGGGATGAGGGAGTTTGGGTTGAAGGGGTGAGAGGGTGAGGAGTAAGGGAGTGAGGGAGGTGAGGAGGTGAGGGAGTGAGGGGGTGAGGTGAGGGGCTGAGGAAGTGAGGAGGTGAGGGAGTGAGGGGTGAGGAGGTGAGGGGTTAGGGAGTGAGGAGGTGAGGGGTAAGGAGGTGAGGGAGCGAGGGAATGAGTGGATGAGGGAGTAAGGAGGTGAGGGAGTGAGGGGGTCAGGGAGTGAGGAGGTGAGGGGCGAGCAGAGTGTTGCCGAGGAAGCTCGGCCACAGCCATCAGGGTGCAGCAGGGGATGGGCCCAAACCTCACTCCAATCCTGTCTTACTGGCAGTCAGAGTGGGAAGAGTTGGAGGCCAGCAGTCACTCCAAACCCCTGTGAGATGCGCAGGAAGGGAGAGTGATTAGGGGACAAAGTCCTGGGGAGCTGCGGGGCAGAGGCAGTGAGCACAGCCAGGCTCCAAGCAATGATGGTGGGATCCAAGTGCACGGTGAAGTTTGGCTCCAGCCAGGGGCCTTTCGGCATCATCTAGGAGAGAGCCCGGTGGGAGAAGCAGAGCCCAGCATTCTCCAGAGGCAACATCGATGCCTTCAGTTTCGGATGGAGCTGGAAGAGCAGAGGCCTGGACACCAGTCTACTCTGCCTGGGGTTCCATGTTTCCCCTGGAGCTGGGGTATTGGCACTAGGAGTGAGCATTGCTGACTGCTCCAGACAGTTATGAGTCAGCACCAGCTGGGGGAGGTGTGCAGCGGGTGAGCTCCTCTATCCTACTGGAACTTGACTCACTCCACTGAGTCAGCCCCAAGGAGCAACTCTCAGGCCAAAATGCTGACATCACCCCTGACAGCCTGGCTGAGCCAGGCAGAGCTCCCTGTGCAAAGTTCGCAGTAATCAAAGTCCATCTGGGGGGCATTCGGCATGGGGCCACCCAGATCTCCCTCTACCCAAACAGTTACCATTTGGTTACAAACAGGAAGGAAAACTGAGCTAAATTCCTTAACCAGCAGATTAGAAACTGATATAAGGGGCTAGAGATAGTACAGTGGGAAGGGTGGTTGCCTTGCGCATGGCTTACCCAGGTTTGATTCTCGGCATCAGATATCCCAAATGGTCCCCTAAGCCCCACAGAAATGATTCCTGAGTGCAGAGCAACCCCTGAGGCATCACCAGGTATGGCCTAAAAACAAAAAAGGAAACTGCTCTAAGGGGCAGGCTGTGGGTGGAGGCGGGAGGAGCCGGTGGCTGTGCTGGGGCTGAGGAGAGAGCATGTGGAACCCTGAGGCAGCCACTCGAACTACTCTGGGGCCTCTCCCAGAGCTGGGAGAAACAGTGAGTGCCTCAAAATCCACAGGAAAACCAGAGGCGGGGAGCAGTGAGGAGCCCTTCCTGAGGGGGGTCAGGAAACCGGACACTGTCCTGATGGGCAGGAAACAACTTTTCAAGAGTTGTAAACTACCAAAAAACCAATAGAAGTTCTAAATGCCTTTTTTTTGGGGGGAGGGGGATGTGGCGGGCGGCAGGGCTGGCCACACCAGAGTGCTTTGCTTGGTGCTGTGCTCAGCGCTGACTCCTGGTGGTGCTCAGGGGACCATAGGTGATGCTGGGAGTCAAACCTGGGTTACAGCTGTTGCAAACAAGGCAAGTGCCTCACTGCCTGTATCATTCTCTGACTTTTTCAAGACACAAAATCAAGAGTCCCAAAGCAGACAACTCCCTAGATAAATTGCCTCAGAAGGGCTGGAGCAATAGTATAGCGAGGAGGGTGCCTGCCTTGCACGCAGTCCACCTGGGTTTGATACCTGGCATCCCAGATGGTTCCCGATGGCTGCCAGGAGTGATCCCTATGCACAGAGCCAGGAGAAAACCCAGAGCACAGTTGGGCATGGAGCACAAACCAAAAGAACAAATTAAAAACTCAAATTATCTCAGAAGTCCCAGCATGCTATCTTCCATGCTTGCCACTTCCTCACCCCATTCACCATGTACAAGCCCAATAACTAGTTGTGGACTAGATGAATATCCATAGCCTAGGACCAGGAAAATCAGTCCACGCCAGTCCAAACCAGCCCATATCGCCCTCTGAGAGCTGAGAGATGGGGAGGGCTGTTATGTGGAGACCCCAAGGCTTCCAGTGCCCCTCATGAGGAGCCACAGGGGGTCCCAGTGCCCTGCTCCCCAGGAGCCGCTCTGAGCAGGGCTGCTTCAGTTTCCTGCTTGTAACCTGAGGAACACAGGCTCTGGCAAGCTCTGCCAGAAAGGCCTGGGAGCCACCACAAGGGGGTTCAGAATGAATACACGGGGCCTTGGACCACGCCTGGCTGTGCTCTGGTTCTTTGCTCCACACTCCTGGGGTGCTGGGTGGGAGAGGACTATTGGGGGTATTGAGGATCAAACCCAGGTCAGCCATATGCCAGGCAAGCACCCTCCCGCTGTACTATCTCTGGCCCCTGAACTTTTTGGTCACTGTGCGGCGCATTCATAAGCCTTTTACTGTTGCCAGGTTTTCTACAACCTACACATTTAGCTCCATGAACATGGTGGCAGAGATAGCTCCCCACTGGTTCCTGCACTCAGAACACTGACCTCAAGCCCCGCCTCGTGCAAGGCCAGAGACTAGTGGCAGGAAAGGCCTGAGGCTCAGCTGTGCTGTCAAAGGTGAGTCCTCGTGAGTCTAACAGGACGCCCAATATTCACTTCCTGCTGCTCATACTCTTCTGTTACTACAGGCTTGATTCCCCGAGGGAGTGCCCCCAAACCTTTACAGCCTCTGTCCCCCAGATGTGCCTGACTCTTCCCCCTCTTCCTTCTGCAAGGACCCTGACTGGTGTGGTGACCCAGACCAGTCCTGCGTCTGCCCAATGAGACCTCTCGGGCGAAGCAACCATCTCCCGGCTCTACACCCAATTTCCATGCTGCTGAAATAACGCGGCTCAGAGTGAATGTAAAGCAGTGGGCCTAGAGCTGCCACAGCACGTCGTATGAGCATCACTGGCTCCGTCATCTCAACCGGACCAGATTCCCACAGCACAGCCCTGACCATGCCACAGGAGTTACGGGTCCCGCTTCTGTCGCTCTAACCTTCTTTCAAAATCCTATTGTATCAAAAATGTGGGTGGGGGCGGGGCCAGCGCCCTGCCAGGAGCAAATGCCAACGTCATGACTATCTCTGCATTTCCCAACAAGTACAGATTCCTCTTTCATTTCTCCCTTCTTCCCAAGGCTGGGCTGGCAGCCAGGATGGGAGGCAGGGCTGGGGCCTCAGTCTGGCAAGGAAACTAGGTTGACACTTGGGTCATCCAATGGGCGACCTGCTTTCAGTGGACAAGTGGCCCAGAGGGTGGGCACATGATACATAAGGACAGTACACTGGCAGGCAAATGCCTCTTCTTCCCAGCCTTCGTGTCCCTGACCATACTGGGATGCTTGCGGTGCTTCTCCCAAACTATCCCCGAACCCACGAGGTGGCCCATGCCCCAAGGCAGGGCAGGCCGGGGATTCTGCAGGTGCCTTGGGAACAGGGCCTGAAACAGACCCTCTGTTGGGAGATAGGGCCGTGAGGAGTGGCCAGGCCAGCGAAGTCACTGGAGGCGATGGCACATCTCTCCTCTCCCAGCACCAAATGTTCTTTTCCTCGCCTGCACTTGCTGCGTGGAACAGCAGTGCCACTGTGGAGGGAGAACTTAGGAAGGCCAGTTCTCAGCCCTGCTGAGCTACATGACCTGGGCAGAGCCTTTCCTCTCTCTGCTCTCCGAGTTCTTTGTAACAGGAGGCAGCTGGAATAAAGGCATTCTGAAGTCTTTTCCTGCTCTAACATCCCATGTGTTTATCGGTGAAATGAAACAGAGGGAAGGAGAGAAAAGGACAGCGTAACCCTGGGTCACTCACTCCTGTCCCAGCCACTGAGTCTGGCTGCCCTCCCAACTTTACCTCATCCTCGTTCTCCACCTTAGGGTTGCTGGCTGTTCGCTTGAGGTTACTGCTGAGACTGATGCTGGCAGTGGCATCAGACTTGGAGCGCTGGTGAGTCCGCTTGGAGGGGACAGCCCCGTGTCTGGGGCCGGGCTCAGGGATGGCAGCTCCGCTTCCGGTGTGCTGGTTTCAGCTCATCAGAGAGGATGAGCTTCCGCAGCCTGGCCCCGCGAGAGTGCCTCTGCGTAGAGATGTGCATGTCTGAGGAGTAGGCCCCGAGCAGTAGGGCACACTGCAGGGAGAAGTTAATGCTCTGCCGGCAGCGGTGGACGATGTAGGGCTTGATGGCGTCACCCACATCCTCGTCCATGTGGATGTACATGTTCAGCAACTGAGGCAGGTAGAAGTCCACATCCTCATTTCGAAAGCAGAAAAGCCTGTTGCCGATGTAGGCCTGCACTCCAGGCTCCTTGGAGTTATACAGGTATGAAATAGCCATGGAAATGTCAAAGAGTTTGGACTCAAACAGTCTCAGCAGCCAAGACTGCTTGGCTGAGTTGTTCTGCCGCCGCCGCCTGGTCCCCTTGGCTGTGCCCAAGGCCACGGTGGCCCCATCTCGTCTTCCTCCTCCCGGATCTGGGTTGGGGGGGTCGTCCAGGCAGCGGATCTCAGTGTCCAAGCCATCTCCGTTGACTAGCTCCAGTGAGGCACCTCTTTTGGAGATGGCCACGGCTCCGTGCAACAGCTTAACTTTCTCCAGCACCTCCTGGCATGCCTTCTGGGCCACCTCGGGGTCAATCACCGATAGTTCCCCGACCCCCTCTGTGATGACGCTTAGCAAGGAGCCCCCATTATTCCCGGGTGGGCCAGGAGCTGGCTCAGAAGCTGGCTTCAGTGGGGCAGGCTCCACTGCCGTGTCCCCCATGACCACGGCCAGATGTCCAGCTTCCGAGCTACAGGAGGGAGGAGGGAGAGAAGGGAAGACACAGCCACACAGGTTAGTGGTGCCAACCTCACAGCCCCCTGGCCATCAGTCTTCCCAGCCACTTCTGCTGTCTCCTGGACTCCTTTGACATCAGACCAAAAGTGATCTCTGCCCAGAAGCATCCCTCACCTACTGCCACTTCTGATCACTATCTGACTCTTCATTCTCTCTACATTTAGCTACTCTGTTTTCTTAGTTTCTGTTCTCACTTTGTATTTGCAAAACTTTTTTTTTTATATGTGCTTTGCATAGGTTTACAAATTCTTCAGGTAGCCTGGGGAGCAATTTTGGTTTGATTCTCTTGCCCCCTAATTCTTCAAATGCTTTTCTATTTTCAGGTGCTCTACAAGCTTCCTTGTAATGTCGTCAATAGCTTTTTCTTTAAACTGTTTTTTGACTTGTTTTAGCTCTCTGGCCATACCCAGCAGTGCTTAGGCTCTGCACTCAAGGTTCACTCTGGATGGACTCAGGAACTATATGGGATGCCAGGGAATGAACCTGGGTTGGCTACCTGCAAGGCCAACACTTTACCGCTGTGCTACTGTTCTGGCCCCTTTATTTATTTTTTGCTTTTTGGGACACATCCAAGAGATGCTCAGGGAACCAGATGGGATGCTGGAGATTGAATGTGGGTTGGTCACATGCAAGGCAAATGTCCTACCCACTATTAGCACCCCAAATGTGCTATCACCCTGGCCCCTGCTCTGGCCCCTTTGTATATTTAAAATGCATACACAGGTCGTAAGCGCCTTACCTTTATTTAGTCTTTTTTAAAAGTCTTGCTGTATTTCTCTACTTAGAGATACTTTCTTACCTTGCCTTTTAGATTCAAATATTCCCAAGGATTAAGAAAATCCCAGAAAATCATGCCAAGCTCCATGCACAGCTCCCAGGAGGCCATACTATCAGGCCACCTGACACTGTGCTACTCTGTCTGATGTTGTGACATCGTTCCTTCTTTCTCCAATGCTACGGAAACGAAGCTCAGTGGAAAGAGTTCTGAACGTGAAATCAAATATGTGGGGCTTCACAATTCTGGCACTGCCAGTGTATAATCAGCACATTTACACAAGCAATGTATCTTCAGAGTTTCCTCAACTGCAAAATGGTAAACACACTGCTTCTCATCGTTGCTGTGCAGAATATAAATAGATGCACGTGTGTAAAAAAGATAGATCCCTGGCACTCAGCAGCAGTCAATAAATGCTGGTTGAATCTCAAGCACCTAAGTTAATAAACAATGTGTGTGTATGCACGCTTGCGTGTGTGCACATGCATAAACTGTTTACAGTGGAAGGGAATTACTGTCAACACTCACTGCTTGAGTCTTCAAAAACATTTATGACAACCCCCTCCTGTACTAACCTGACTTTCCCCATTATCACACACATACACACTCTCCAAGAATTAGAGGGCCTATAAGCAGAAAAAAAAGCTAGAACTCATGGTTTTGAATGCCCCAAGAGCAGTGAGATAAAGGAATCCCAGAGACCCTCTCTGGAGGTGATCCCAGAAAGAAATGAGAAGCGAAGCTGACAAATGCTCCCACCCTCCTAGGATGGTCCTGAAGAGCATCACCACATCCAGAATGGGAGAGTCAGCACACCAGGAGGGGAGGTTCACAGCGAGGAAGGGGAGGCATGCTGCGGCTTTTTTTGTTACTGATGGCAGAGAGAAGGCCTGGTACCATGGAGGCACCCTGAGGCCTTGCACATATATATGCTTACCATGTAAGCACTTCCCCAGGCCCCACGAAAGGCACCGTTGATGTCAGATCAACCCTCAGAGTCTAGGCTGAAAAGAGGCCTGTTGCAAAAGCACAAATCAGGGGGTTAAGCAAGAGGAGGCTGACAAGACACACAGAAGACTTGCTCATTCTTAACTGTTGGCGGCATCCCTCTGACCCTAGCAAAGCTGAGTGAGATATACTATGGGCAGGTGGGAGGAAGCCCACGATGCAGAATTGATAATCACCAAAGGAAGCTCTATGTCCCACCGCCACCCTGCAGATGCCTCTCTGGCACCCTAAAATGTGAAAAGTCAAGGTTACTTTGATCAACTCAATTTTATATATATATTTTTTGGGACAGCCCAATTTTAGATAGTCCAGCTCCCTGGCCCCCAGAAGCACTTCTACGGAAAGACACAGGGAAACTCTCCTGTTCTCCGAGACTACTAAAAAGGCTCCTTCCGTTCATCTTTCTCTTAACTTTTGTCCAGAAGAAGTGCCTCTCTGAAATGGATTTCTTTTCTTTTCTTTTGCTTTTCTTTTTCATTGCTTTTTGGGTCACACCTGGCGATGTTCATATGGCCCCCTGGCAGAGCTCAGGGGACCATAAGGGATGCCGGGGATTGAACTTGGGTCAGTCGCATGCAAGGCAAATGCCCTCCCTGCTGTACTATTGCTCCAGCCCCTGAAATGGATTTCTGAAGCAGCTGAACCTGGGTCAGCACAAAGTTAGCAATTCTTCTTCCACTCTGTGCTTTCCCCATATTAGGAGATGCGTCAGCGGTAGAACCAGCACAGCTACCTGTGTGGATCTGTCTCTACTTGCAAATATGGGCAGCACAGAATAAGGAGCTGCCAGTCATTCCTCGCCGCAGTCCAGCAGGCACTCTGTGCCAGAGGTTTGCCTTGTACAGAGACCACTACGGCTGGTGTCTGCTTGGAAACTGACCAGTCGCATTGTCTTAGACAACCAATACTTTTTTACCTCTTTCTCAATCTCTCTGCTTGGCACATTTCCCTCTCTGTCTATACTGCACACACTTCCAAGTCACCAAAAGACCGAAAAAATCTACTTTTCCTTCCAAGGCATTCTCACATAGACCATCTCAAACCTTCCTAAAAATTTTATTTATTTGGGGCCGGGCGATAGCCCAGCGGGTAGGGCGTTTGCCTTGCAAGCGGCCGGCCCATGCCGGCCCGGGTTTGATCCCGGCATCCCATATGGTCCCCGAGCACCGCCAGGAGTGATTCCCGAGTGCAGAGCCAGGAGGAACCCCTGAGCATTGTCGGGTGTGACCCAAAAAAGCAAAGCAAAAAAAAAAATTATTTATTTATTTTGGTTTGGGGCCAACCCCACCAGTGCTCATGACTCTGCATTCAGGAATCACTCCTGGCGGTGTTCAAGGTACTGGGATCAAACCTGGGTTGACTGTGTGCAAGGCAAGCACCTTATCTGCTATACTATCACTCTGGCACTTAGTTAACTTTTTTTTTTCCGGGGGTGGGGAAGGGGAATCATACATTGCTTACTCCTAGCTCTGGCACTCAAGAATCAGTCTTGGCTGGGCCGGCTGGGGTTCATATGGGTTGGCTTTCATGCAAGACATGCGCCTTACCTTTTATACTATCACTCCGGCCCCACAGATGAGTATGAAAGCTGATCACAACTTGAATGATTAATGGCAACAGAAAGGGAAGTAAGGCTCTATTCCTCCTAGACAGGAATCCATGATAGTACTCAGAGGACTTTCCCACTGAGCATATACCCTCACCTGGCAACGGACAAAACTAAGAGTTGCAGGAAAACCAGACCCCTCTCCCATTACAAATGACCAAACTAGATCTAGAGAAAGGTTCAATGGGAAGGCACTTGCCATATAGTTCCCGAGCACAGAGCCAGGAGTAAGCCCTAAGCACCAGCAGGTATGACCCCCAAAACAAGAAAAAAACAGAAAAGAGAAACAGAAAGAACAGATCCTATACTGCCCCCTTCCCCTTGCGAGTAAGAAATAGCTGAGAAGAAAAGCCACACTTTAAATATCAGTGACTCTCCAAGACAGTCGGCAACTGAGGTCCCAATGTTTCTTACCAGCCGCCATTCATCTCCCAGAGACACTGGCAGGGAAGTAAAGAGGCCTCCTCCGCGCACAGCTCAAGAGCTGCCTTCTAGGAAAGGGGCAGACCAGAAAGCACTGACCAATGGGGGGCAAGGGCAGAGCCGCAGGGCATGAGGGCGCATGTGCCGCAGGCATTCCCCTAAGCAGCTGCCTTTCGAGAGCGCCTCTGCAAAACTCCAGCCTGTGAGTTCTGCTGCTGAGATGCTATTCATTCATTCATTCATTCATTCATTTTTGCTTTTTTGGGTCACACCTGGTAATGCTCAGGGGTTTCTCCTGGCTCTGCACTCAGGAATCACTCCTGGCGGTGCTCGGGGGACCATATGGGATGCCGGGGATCGCATGGGCAAGCCTCGTGCAAGGCAAAACGCCGTACCGCTGAGCT
Source organism: Cryptotis parvus (assembly GCA_021461705.1). NCBI lineage: Eukaryota > Metazoa > Chordata > Mammalia > Eulipotyphla > Soricidae > Cryptotis > Cryptotis parvus. Next base: position 16,120 of record JAJIBD010010224.1, on the reverse strand, counting down.
ATCGCTCTGTCCCCATGAGATGCTCTTTATAATGCAAGTCCTAACTCAGAAAATATTTTATTTTTTGTTTTTGATCCACACCTGGCAGGGCTTACTCCTGGCTCTGTGCTCAGGGATCACTACTGGCAGGACTCAGGAGACCATACGAATTGCCAGGGATCAACCCCAGGTTGTTCGGGTGCAAGGTAAGCACCCTACCCACTGTACCATCGCCCGGCCCATCAAACTTTCTTCATTTTTTTTTTGGGGGGGTCACACCCAGCAATGCTCAGGGGTTACTCCTGGCTCTGCACTCAGGAATTACTCCTGGAGGTGCTCGGGGGGACCATATGGGATGCCAGGGATTGAACCCGGGTCTGGCATGGAAAGCAAGCGTTCTCCTTGCTGTGCTATCGCTCCAGCCCTCAAACCTTTCTTTATAAGAGTTCTTGGTTCATCTTTCCCCCTTGACATAGTGTATTGGGGAATTTAGTACTACCTTTTTCTAGCAGAAACTCCGGACTGAGTAGTCAAGCAGGTTCAAGCTCTGCCAGGAAGCAGATAAAGGCTCACCTGAGGCCCAGGTGATGAGAGATGGCCTAGGGAGAGAGGGCATTCTTAGCTACCCAGGGAGGGCAGTATGGACAATGGTCTCAGAAGTTAAGTCAACACTGAATCCAGGGGCTGGAGCAATAGTACAGTGGGGAAGGGCATTTGCCTTGCATGCAGTCACCTGAGTCCGATCCCCAGCAGTCCATATGGTCCCTCGAGTACCGTTGGGAGTAATTCCGGAGTGCAGAGCCAGCAGTAACCCCTGAGCATTGACAGGTGCTCCCCAAAAAAAAAAAAATATATATATATACCAAATTGAACCCAGCATAGAATTCTGTGTAGGGCCATGACAGGTGTAAGGAGACCCGTCAGTCAGCATCAGTTACAGGGGGCTGGGGGCCATTAAACAGAGAAGGTATGGGCCGGAGCAATAGCCCAGTGGGTAGGGCGTTTGCCTTACAAGCGGCCGGCCCATGCCGGCTCGGGTTTGATCCCCGGCATCCCATATAGTCCCCGAGCACAGCCAGGAGTAATTCCTGAGTGCAGAGCCAGGAGAAACCCCTGAGCATTGCTGGGTGTGATCCAAAAAGCAAAAAAAAATAAACAAACAAACAAACAAATAAATAAATAAATAAACAGAGAAGGTAGGAGCCGGTGACAGGTCAGCAGATAAGGATTTGCCTGCAGAGTGGCCAACCCAGGTTCCACCTTGCTTGGTACCCCCAAAACAAAACAAAAAAGCAAACAGAGAGAAGGTGAATCAGCAACCCGTCCATGTATGTGCCTCTCTGCACTGCTCCTTCCTGCCACAAGGATACCTCGTGTCCCCACCCGAACTTCTCCCCAGCATGGGGTGCTGCTTCTGGCAGGGTTAGCAAGCACATTCCCCCTGTGAACCAGGCTGAGAGGGAACAGGACTTCTCCTGAGAGGGGCTCAGGGAGCGAGAGGGCAGGGACAGGGCAGCTCCTCCCATCAGTGGGCTCAGGGAAGCAGCTCTGAATTCTCTTTTCCTTGAGCTTCCTCAAAGTGCTGTCCTGCAAACATCCTCCCACCCAGGGACTAGTGTAGCAGAGTATGCATGAGTGCCTCCGAGCAAAGGCAGGTGGGCAGAAACTTAGAACACCGGAAATAGCTCTGGAAGGCAGCAGGCCCAGAGCTTCTCTTTCCAGCTGTCCTGTCTTGCTGTAGACCAGAAAGGCCCAACTGGAGGATTAAAACGGAAGCTACAGACTCAGGACAACCAAACCCTTGCTAATAAATACCTCTGTCTGAGGGACCCAGGATGTTTGTAAACAAACCCATCAGTCTGAACTTCCCACCAACGCTTGGCTGGGGCCTGCAGGGCGGCCACGTTCTGTTCCTAAACAGGCCACCTTCCTCCGCGTCCAGTGAGGGAAGTCACAGGCTGCACCCCAAAACCTGAAGGTTCAACCTGCAAACTCTAAAGTCCTCTATTCTTTTCCCAGTTAACAGCGCCCCCACCCCCATCATCCCCAAGCACCGGGGGCACCCAGCTCTTACTAATTCAACCAAAACTATTCGCAAGCCAGGAGGAGTTAGCAAATTCCTCTTGATTCCGTGCAGGCGCTGCATTCTGGGGTCGCCTTAGAAAAGTCTAAAATTAAGTCGCTCTAACCGACTTCTTACCGCCTCTTCTGCCAAGTCCCTCCTAGTTGCTGATCCAGAAGCCTCATAAGTTGTCACTGACAGGAACCTGCTCTATTCTCAAAAATAACTTCTGCCTCGAGCAGCGAAGCGGGGAGAGCCGGCCCCCCTTCCCGCTCCTCCAAGATTTCAAGGATCCAAAGCACAGGTAACCACCCTAGAGAAACAGACCCGGATCACAAGGGCCATGTCAGGGTCGCTCCTCTCCAGGGACCTTCCAAAGAGGTTGGGAGGAGAGGGAGAGAAAGGGAGTGGGGAGAAAAGTGTAAGAAGTTACAGGGACGAGAAGCACTTCACGAAGGGTCGGACCTAGGGTCAGGACAGAAGGTAAATGCACGTCGGGGCCAGGAGCGCCCTGGAAAGCCGGCCAGGGGCTGCGGGTGAGCCGCGGAGGTCACGGAACCTGACGGGGCAGAGCCGCAGCCCACGATCACGCCAGCCCGGGGACGAGCAGCCTCAGGGGGTGGACAAGGGCGCAGAGGCAGGGGGTGCAAGAAGCGGGGGCAGAGAGCACCCAGAGTAGGGCCAGGCCGACCGGCAGGGCAGCGGCGTCCCGGGCCGAGAGGCGCTCGCGGCTGCAGGGAGACGCAGGGACCCCAAGGCAGGGGAGGAGCTAACGAGAAGACGAAGCCAAAAATCAGGGAAGAGGGTGGACGAGGACGCCGAGGTGCAGCTGCCACCGGGAGGCAGTTTCGTAGTCGAACCCGGGTGTGGGGGCGGGAGCTGTGCGGTACGGGGCTGGGGGAAGGTCCGCCACACACAGACACACATACGCACGGCAGCCCACAGCCACTTACCTCTGGGGGACCCCCGCGGAGGGGGTGCGGCGGCCGGGGTCGGGCTGCCGCCGCCTCAGCAGCAGCGGCCGCTCCCGGGCTCCATTGGCCGCCCGCGCTTCCCTGACAGCGGCCGCCGCGGCTGCACCAGGCCCGGCTGCGGGGCTGCCCGCGGCGCCGCCTGAGGGCCCTTCGCGCCGCCTCAAGTTCGACTGGGCCGCACAGGCTCCGCTTCCTCCGTCCGCACAACCCAGACCAAAGGGGAAGCAGTTCCCCCGCAGGTCTCGATCCTTCTTCGCAAGCCAAATTCTTCGTGGGATGAGCTTTCCAGTGTTGCCGAGGCTCAGGACCCCGCCGATGCCATAGTAATGGAAGGAGTCAGGTGAGCTGCCTGGAACATGCCTGTTCAGAAATAGAAAAGGGGGCGGGGAAGAGATCTGTGGACGCGGGAAGGCGGGGCCTGCGGCGGGCGGGCGGGGCCTGAGGCAGGGCGGGGCCTAGGGGCAGGGCGGGTCTAGGGAGTGGGCAGGGCCTTCCCGGGCGGGGCCTAGGGGAGGGCGGGGCCTATGAGCTGGGCAGGGCCATCCCGGGCGGGGCCAGGGGCGGGGCGGGGCCGAGGGAGCACAAGGAAGTCAAATAAGCTGCGTTACGCGGTCTGGGAGGTGCTGGCGCGCGCCTGGCGCTGATAGCGGGGGACACGGACACGACCAGTAGTACAAGAACTTGTGAATCATAACGGAATGTGATCCCTTGTGAGGTAGCGACCGATTTCTCTGTGGCCTACCCGGACCCCCTAGTGAGCGGCGGGGCAGACGCGGCAGGCGGCCGGGAAGGCCAACAGCCACTTACTCCAGTCAGATTTACTGTCCGCTTTAGTCCGGGAGCGGCGCGGCCCTCGGCGTTAGCTCTTCGTGGCAACAGCGCGACGCGAGGCCGAACAACCGCCCTCCGAGGTTACCCGCCGCGCCGCAGCCCTCGCCGCCCTGGACGCGGCCGTCCGTCCGTCCGTCAGTCCTAGAGGCGCTGGTCAGGGCCGAATCAGGGCAGGTGAGTGAAAGGACAAAGGCCCGCGAATCACAGCCTTTTTCTCAAACCAAACCAGTGAAAAATACGCCCGCACATGTATCTGCTGCTGGTTTGGTACATGTGTGGGTTCGCGTGACTAACTGATTGGTTGGTTGATTTGGAGCTGACCCACCTGGAAACTGCCGCTCTCCTCAGGCCTTGCACTCTGCATGGACACTCGTTACTTGAGCCTGACTCCTGCAATTACTGCAAATGTTTGATTCTCCATGGGCCTCAGTGCCCGTGTCTGCAAAAGTGGACTCAAGAATTCTAACGCTTGACAAGCGTTAGAATTGGTTTTGGTTTTTGGTCACACCAGTCAGCCGCCAACAAGGCAAGCGCCTTAAGCCCTGTTCTGTTGCTCCAACCCTACTTTCCCAGGGTTCTGTGAGGAGACAAGGTTATTGCTGAGTGCTCTCCAGTGTTATTAGATGTCAGATAGATGATGAAAGAAAAGAAGGCCACTGCTTTATGTCTAATCAGAAGACAATAAAGAGTAATAGCTTAAAAATGCCGATGTAAACATGCACTGAAAGTAGAACAGATGGGGCAGTTAATGTTGAAGGAACATCAAGAATTGTGTTAGGATCGGCCTGGCCCTCGGGGTCTGGTGAATGAATGAATAAGGCTTCTCAGGAATACCAAGTCAGGTCTTTAAAGACATGTAGCTAGATCTTAGGAGAGTGCACCTTTGGAAGGCTGAAAAACCTGAGGATATTGAAGAGAGAAAATAGCATTCTGCTCACATCCTGTATATGAGGGCAAGTAGTTAAGGTTGATTAAAGCTGGAATACAGTAACAAAGGTGAGGAGGGAAAGAAGCCAAGAGTGCTAAAGATAGCTTTAATTTTTAATTAATTTTCATTTTTGCTTTTTTTGGGGTCACCCAGTGATGCTCAGGGGCTTGTCCTGGCTCTGCATTCAGGAATTATTCCTGGTAGTGCTCAGGGGACCATATGGGATGCTGGGGATAGAACCTGGATTGGCTATGTGCAAGACAATGTCCTTCCTGCTACACTATTGTTCTAGCCCCCTGTCAGTACTGAGGCCAGAACAGTAGTACAAATGCTAAGGTGCTTGCCTCGCATGCACCTGATCTGGGTTCAATTCTTGGCATCCCACAGCTCTGCCAGGTTTGACCTAAAAAAAACAAGATAAATGTCATATATCCATCATCTTCTGAGGATAATGTTTCAAAGGGCCTGAAGATTAGTTGCTTTTTGGGTCACACTCAAATTGCAACAAGGGTTACCCCTGGCTCTGCAGTCAGGAATTACTCCTGGCAGTGCTTAGGGGGTCCATATGTGTACTTAGAGATAGAACCTGGGTTGGCCATGTGCAAAGCAAGTGCCCTCCCCATTGTCCTATTACTCCAGCCCCACAGTTGAAGTTTTTTTTTTTTTTTCCTTTATGGGTCACACCCGCGATGCTCAGGGGTTACTCCTGGCTCTGCACTCAGGAATCACTCCTGGCAGTACTCAGGGGACCATATGGGATGCCAGGGATCGAACCCGGGCCAGCACAGGCTGGCCACATGCAAGGCAAACGCCCTACCTGCTGGGCTATCGCTCCAGACCCACAGTTGTATTTTCTTAACCACCTCTTCATTCTTGCACATAGAGGATTGTTTCAAGTTTTCTGTGTTTATCCCTCAAATAGCTCAGATATATAACTTTATTTTTTGCATCTCTTTATGACTCTTTGTTGTTGTATTCTTGTTATTATTGGGCCATACCTGTTCAGTGCTTGGGAGCCATTCCTAGCCCTGTTTTTAGCAGAGTGTGTGTGTGTGTGTGTGTAAGATTTCCAGTGGTGCGTGGGGACCATACTTTGTCAGGGAACAACTCAGGCCTTTCACGTGCAAAGCATATTGAACTGTCCCACAGGCCCTCTTCTCTTTCAATGGGGAGCCAAACACACGCAGTGCTCAGGGGTTACTCTATGCTCAGGGCACTTTTATGATGTTGGGAATCCCACTAGTGTTGGCCGCATACAAGGCAAGTTCCTTAATTCCTCCACGCTCTCTCTGATCCTTTTGGCTTTTGTTATGACTTATCTTTCTGCCTTCTGAAGTTTTGTTTTCTCTTTGAGTCTGTAGTCACATTAGTCTGAGAACCTTATATTCAAGTTGTATCCACAGGAAAATGCTTTGTACCATGGGGAAAATATATAATATATACAACAGAGTATATTATACATATGCATACATACATATATACATACATAAATATATACAACAGAGTGCATATGTACATATACAGAAAACATATACATATATACAACAGAGTGAAGGCAAAAACAAATAGGAGAATCCAGGCAGAGATTTTTTTTTTTTTTTTTTTTGCTTTTTGGGTCACACCCGGCGATGCTCAGGGGTTACTCCTGGCTCTGCACTCAGGAATCACTCCTGGCGGTGCTCGGGGGACCATATGGGATGCCGGGGATCGAACCCGGGCCGACATGGGCCGGCGGCGTGCAAGGCAAACGCCCTACCCGCTGGGCTATCGCTCCGGCCCTAGGCAGAGATTTTTTTTTGAAAAATCTAAAGCAGGGACCAGGGATATAGTACAGGGCTGACCTAGGTTTGCTGCCCAATAGCACATGGCTCCTGACTAATGCCAGTATGGACCATGAGACCCCCCTCTAACATTTCCGGGGTATGAGTGACTCCGGTGTATCTGAGTACTACTGGAAGGTTCTCACCTACCAAGAAAGATGAAGTAGGGGGCCAGAGCGAAAGAACATTGGGTAGGGCATTTGCCTTGCACACGGTCGACCCAGGATTGATCCTTGGTATCCCATATATGGTCCCTGAGCACAGCTAGGAGTAATTTCTGAGGGAAGAGCCAGGAGTAACTCCTGAGCATCACTGGGTGTGACCCAAAAAGGAAAAAAATATATGAAGTAAAATGTAGTACTAGAAATAAAGCACTTGTAGTTCATACAGTGACCAAGTGACCAGGGTTAGTTCTCCACACCACTTAGTGCCCCCTGAGCACTTCTGGGAGTGATCCCTGAGCACTGTCAGGTGTGGCCTCAAAAAAAAAAAAAACGGGCCGGAGCAATAGCACAGCAGATAGGCGTTTGCCTTGTACACGGCCAACCAGGGTTCGATCCCCAGCATCCCATATGGTCCCCCGAGCACCACCAGGAGTGATTCCTGAGTGCAGAGCCAGAAGTGACCCTGAGCATTGCTGGGTGTGACCCAAAAAAAAAAAAAAAAAAAAAAAATGCCAACTGTCTTTTGATTTGGAGGAGATATATTTCATAAATGAATTGTTAAAATATTTGCAAATAAGTCTCCAGATGCTGCCAGTCTGACTCTGACAATAGACAAAAAAATCTATTATTTATTTGCAAATAATATTTTGGGTGGCAACTTTTGGCTCCCTTCTTGGAGAGCCTCTCCTGGTGATGCTCAGGGATTGGTACTAGGGATTAAACCTGGGACTTCAGCCTGAAAGGCCTGCACTCCTGCCCTGGGTATCTCCACAACTCACAAAATCAAATATTTGGATGACATTATTTTTCCTCCTCCCTCCATATTCACTTTTTTCCCTCTCAGTCTCCATGTGAAATTATAAAACTGAATACTATTTTTTTTTTTTTCTTTGACTTTTTGGATCATAACCAGTGATGCTCAGGGTTTACTCATGCTCTACACTCAGGAATTACTCCTGCAAGTGCTCAGGGGACCATATGGGATGCTGGGGATTGAACCAGACAAGCATCCTGTTATACTATTTCTCTTGCCCCTGCAATGTCAGGGTTTACTCCTGACTCTTTGCTCAGGAATTACTCCTGGTGGTGCTCAGGGGACTATATGGGATGCTGGGGATCAAACCGGTTGGTCACATAGAAGGCAAATGCCTTACCTGCTGTGTTATCACTCTGGCCCCTCAGGGGTTACTCTTGGCTCTGCACTCAGGAATTACTCCTCACAGTGCTCAGGGGACCATATGGGATGCTGGGGATTGAACCTGGGTTGGCTGTGTGCAAAGCAAATGCCCTACTGGGTCTAACCCCCAGAAAAATTATTTTTAACCACAAAAAAAACAATAAATACATTTATTTGGGGTCATAGATTAGACATGTTCGGTTTGTCTTGGCTTATTGGCAAAGGTTTTTAAATCTTAGTAAATTATAAACTTTTCACCTATGATTGGGATGAAAATGAAAGTCCTAGTAGGGGAGAGCAATGACTGTGGTGAGTGGGAACATGAGAGAGCATATGGAATAATGGGAGGAATCAGCAGGGAGTTCCCAAATCTTGGTTTACTCCTTTCTCCAACAAATGGAAGATTACTGAACATTATTATTATTATTATTATTATTAATTTATTAATTTATTTATTTATTTATTTATTTGCTCTCTGGGTCACACCCGTGACACCTTGCTCTCTGCTCAGGAATTACTCCTGGCGGTGCTTGGGGGGACCGTATGGGATGCCGGGGATCGAACCCGGGTTGGGCGTGTGCAAGGCAAACGCTGTACTATTGCTGTACTATTGCTCCAAGAAATGACTTGGTTCATGTTAACTATTAAAACATGGATAAAAATTTTAAATAGGCCACTTTATTTATTTTGCTTTTTGGGTCATACCGGTGATACTCAGGGGCTACTCCTGGCTCTGCACTCAGGAATTACTCCTGGTAGTGCTTGGGGGACCATATAGGATGCTGGGGATCAAACCTGGTTGATCATGTGCAAGGCAAACACCCTACCCATTGGACTATTGCTCCAGCCCCAAACAGGCCAATTTAAAACATTCACGTAAATCTCAATATCATCCCCTTGCTCCCTGATTGGAGTGTGAACGATCTATCCCCAAACACAACCATGTAAGAACCATACTTCTGGTGGAATGTCCTTTCTTGCCATTGTTACTCCCACATGCTTGTTCCCGCTTAGGTGTCAACCACCTGGCCCTGCTCTTCATCTCCTCCACACTGATAATGACAACAGGCTATTTCCTGTGATTCAAGTTTCTCTGTTGTCTAGTAAAAACTTCCTGTCTTTTCTACTCAGTTATTCAACTGACAGATAACAATCATGGTTACAAGTTAGCTATTGCCATTAATAACATCTCTTTTATCTAGCAGGTTTCTTTATTGGGTTACACTCCCCATATCTTAGCTTTATTAACATCCTCCATCCCCAAATTATTAATCCCCCACCCCAATATCCTCTTATTTTTTTTCTATTCAGACACTATTAAACACTGGATCAGGCATACCTGGGCTTGAAATAGATGACTGTAGGGTGGGACTCTGACGAGCAGGGCTTGTGATCAGCTCTTCTGCTGGGTGGAGCTCTGATGAGCTGTGGAGTCCAGATGTTGAAAATGGCAGCCCTCATGATGTGGGTTGTTCCTCTGGCTTCTTGCGAGGCTCTGCTGGGATGGCAGGCCAATCCAGAGACTCAGATACACGGGGCAGAGCTACTACCGGCTCTCCCTGTGCCCAGCTGATCACGAGGCACACAGGAGGCAAGGCGAGTTCTAGCCCTGACCTGAACAGATGCCCTTGGGCTACACTAGCATGTGACAGGACGTATAGAGATGTTACTGGTGCCCGCTCAAACAAATTGATGAACAGTGGGAAGAGAAGTGACAAGTGATACAAGTGATTAAACACTATTTCTATTCAAACACATTTTTTTTTTCTATTAAACACTAAAGGCTTGGGCCGGAGTGATAGTACAGCCAGTAGGGCGTTTGCCTTGCATGCCGCCTACCTGGGTTCAATCCCCCGGCATCCCATATGGTTCCCCGAGCACTGCCAGGAGTAATTCCTGAGCGAAGAAGTAACCCCCTGAGCATTGCTAGGTGTGACCAAAAAAAAAAAAAACCAAAAAAAACTAAAAATAAAAACACTAAAGGCTTAACTCAGTGATGGCTTGCCAAGTGACTTGGCTCAAAAATCAAATTTGAATTTACAATTCTTATGCAGTACAATTCATATTATGATTTAGCTTTTTTACCTTATATTGTGTGTGGTTCTGTTCTTGCTTTCTGAGTTGGACTTATCCACCTACTCATCTCTATTGCAAACTCATCCTCAGTCTTTCTAATCTATATACCATGTCTCTGGGCTTATTGCTAACATAACTATAACATAAACTTAACCATAATCTTAATCTTCTGGGGCCAGAGCGATAGCACAGCAGGAAGGGCATTTGCCTTGCACACGACCGACCTGGGTTCAATCCCCGGCACCCCATATGGTCCCCAGGACCGCCAGGAATAATTCCTGAGTGCAGAGCCAGGAGTAACCCTTGATAATTACCGGGTGGGACCCAAAAAAGCAAAAAAAAAAAAAATCCTCTAAAAAGTGCTTATCACTTAAAAAACAAGTAGCCAGAGAGCTAGTACAATGGGTAAGGCACTTGCCTTGCATGCTGCTGACATAGGTTTTATACCTTTCAACCCATATAGTTCCCTTAGCCCACCAGGGGTGATCCCTAAGCACAGAAACAGGAGTAAACTCTGAATATTGATGTATATGACTGCCCCCCCCCAAGAAAAACCCATGAATTTGTAAAGATATTTGCATATCCATATTCACTGCAACACTCTTTATAATAGCCAGGATCTGGAATCAACCCAAGTGTCCAACAGCAGATGAGCAGATAAAGAAATTAGGGCATATATACTTAATGGTTTACTACTCAGCCTTAAAAAATGATAAAATCATGCATTTCACTTCAACTTGGATGGAAGTGGAGGGTGTCATGCTGCAAGGTGAAGTGAGTCCGAAGAGAAATACCAGTAATCTCTCAGATGCACGTGGAGCGCAAAGCAGCAAAGCAAGGTAATGGCTTGTGCCTAAAGAAAACAAACCTGTATATGCTACCAACAGGACTGAGAACTGCCAAGGGAGGTGGGAAGGACCTTGGAACAGCAGTGGAGGGATATTGTCACTCTGGTAGCAGGTGTGGTGAAGTTGCAATGTAAGCATAAATGTAATATTAATAATGTCATAAAACATACTACAGTAAAAAATTGATAGGGGGAATTAAATATGCAGTAGGAAAGGGAAGTTTGCACAGGGAGCAAATGCTAGTATCAGTATTGTAAACAGGCTAAACTTGAATGCTGGGAAGGGGAGAGAACTTGGGACTCCTGCATTAAACTCAGTCTTTTTTTTTTTTGCTTTGATTTTTGGGGTCACACCTGGCAATGCTCAGGCTCTGCACTCAGGAATTACTCCTGGAGGTGCTTGGGGACCATATGGGATGCTGGGGATCGAACCCAGGCCAGCACAGGCCAGCCGTGTGCAAGGCAAACGCCCTACTCGCTGGACTATCGCTCCGGCCCTCTAAACTCAAAGTCTTTAGGGGGCTAATAGTGCAGCATTTGTATAGCTCCTGACAGAGCAAATACACATCTAGAGGTATACTCCCAGTTTAAGTCCTGGGAATCCCCTGGGTTAAGTTTAGGTAAATTAAGTTCAAAACATAAAACTACAGGGGCGGAAGGATAGCCCAGCAGGTAGGGTGTTTGCCTTGCACGCGGCCGGCCCATGCCGGGCCCGGGTTCGATCCCCGGCATCCCATATGGTCCCCGAGCACCGCCAGGAGTGATTCCTGAGTGCAGAGCCAGGAGAAACCCCTGAGCATCGCTGGGTGTGGCCCAAAAAAGCAAAAAAATAAATAAATAAATAAATAAAACTACAAAATATACAAATAAGCTCACAAGCGGAGTGAGCCACAAAAAAAAAAAAAAGGAAAGAAAAAAGAGAAATGGGATTAGATATCCCCAAGATACAGATTACAAAATCATCCCAACGAATTTTGAAGAATGTCAATGGATTTCAGAGGCCTTGTTCTATGAACACAAGTGATTAAATGAAAATCACTATAAAAAATATCTTTAAAAATATCTGGGCATGGGGTTGGAGAGATGGCAGTTAGGGTATTACCCTTGCACTCAGCCAGCCTGGGCTTGATTCCCCAGCATCACATGGTCCCCAAGCATTGCCAGGAGTAATTCCTGAGTGCAATCTCTGAGCATTGCTGGTGTGGCCCAAAATCTGAAAAAAAAAAAAAAAATTCAATCTAAAGAAAGCAGAAGGAAAAACTATAGATAAGATCCACTAATGGAAGTAAAAATAAATACATATGGGAGAGAATCAACAGCGAGAAAAAAAAAGTCTGGCTGTAATTGGCCAAGCAGGGAGAAGGCTCAAGCCCTGCTGGGTCTATGGTGCAGTGGTGGGCATCATGCTTTGCAGGCAGACACAAAACCCACTGGTCCATCCCTGGCACCAGTAAGACAAACAACCTACAAGTTAATAGAAATGAAAAGAGAACATGAGGGCCGGAGCAATAGTCCAGTGGGAACAATAGTCCATTTGCCTTGCACGCGGCCGGCCCATGCCGCCTGGGTTCGATCCCCAGGATCCCATATGGTCCCCGAGCACCGCCAGGAGTAATTCCTGTGTGAAGAGCCAGGAGAAACTCCTGAGCATTGCTGGGTGTGAACTCCCCCAAAAAAAAAAAAAAAAAAAAAGGCAAAAAAAAAAGAAAAAGAAAAGAGAACATGAATATTCAGCAGAGGCCAAAAGAAAATAGAAGTTTTATTTAAACTTCTTTCTTTTCATAAAGATATGAAGGGCACTGAATCCTTGAAAAAAATTACCTAAACTGACTCAAGAAGAAACAAAATTGAAATAACCTATAATTATTAAATAGAGTTAAGGATTTGAGTTTCCCATAAAGAAATACTAAGCTCAAGTGGCTTATAAGTTTTACCAAGTATCAAGGGACTGTTCATTTCAAGCTGATGGAAACTCTTCCAGAGAGTAAGAGGATGGCACAGCCTCTAATTCAGGATAAAAAGAAACATCTCAGAAGCCATTTTAGAAATCGTTACCAAAAACAAAGGCACCATTATATACAATAATGTTCATAGCAGTATTGTAATAGCAAAACACCTGAATGCAACTTAAATGTCCACTGATAAGTTACTTGTGGTTTAAGCCCTTGGTAGAATATTATACATATGAAAATGAATGCACCAGTTACAGCAGAAATCATGTGAGAAAAGTAACTGCAAATTACTGTAACATTTTATCAACAGAAAAAAGCAAACCTGAACAATACATATTTAAGGATTCATACACATCATTAAATATATCAGTTAGTAAAAGTCAGGTCCCTGATCACTGCAGGGGAAGTTGGGAGGAACATGGGAATCCCCAAAGCATTTCTGATGGTTTAATGCTGGGTGGTGGATTATAGGTACTTGTTTACTGCACCACCTCATAATTCATTCATGTTAAATATATTCTTTATATATACAAAGTATATGAATGAAGTCTCCCTGAAAGACAAATCTGTGTTTTTTTTGGGGGAAGAACCAAGATTCCCTGCCAGCTGCCCTCTGCACTACAGAGGAGGTAATACTTCAGCTTCTGCCCACCTCCCTGGAAGCACCTGAAGGTCCGCATTCCCTTCCTAATTGGTGCTCTCTGACTTCCTTCTTTCTACCCTGCCTGAACCCCACAATCTTGGCTAAATGATACATGTATGACAAGACACTGACACCTGGTGGATACAGAATGCATTTAATAAGATGACTTGGAAGTAAATCTCTTGCCTTACTGCTGCTGTCGGGGACTGGTGGGGTGGTGGGTAGGGGAGGCAGGAGGAAACCCAAACTTTGCAAGGGAAAGGAAGGAGCTTCAGGTTTGAGCTGTAGTGTGAAGAATAAGGGGTTGTCACTTAGTGAGGCTGAAGAGTCACCTGAGAAATTCCTCTCATTCCTCCCAGACTGCCAATAACTGGAAAAGAAGTTAGAGTTGCAGTCCAAAGAGCAGGTGGAGCTGTCTTCTGTTTAGCCTAAAGCTGCATGTATGTCATGGCTGTCACTGACTCCCAGAGGACAACTCCCACCCAGACATCTGATTCTGAGGGGGCTGAGCACAATCCTCTTTCCCAAGAAGTAATCCGTGAATGATCATCGATCACCTCCTGGCCGGTGATTGGTTTGGGATGGGCCGTTGCTAGGGTTCCTGGCACTACCTTAGTGCGTCTCCTTCTGATCGGAGATACATGGGGGGCATGAGGTCCTGGGTTCCCTGCACCTTCAAGGTGGCCCTGGCTTAAGATGACCCATAGAAAGCAGAACTGTGGGGATATTGAGTCCGGCTGAGCCATGCTGAGTCACTGGATCCACTTTACCTGGAGCCAGCACTAGCTCCTGATTTTCCAGTTATGTAGGCCAATGAATATTTTTAAGTCAGTCTGAATTAGAGTTTCTATGATTTAAAATCAAAACATTTCTAATCTATACATTCATCATACTCCATCCCCATCTTTCCCACGGGATAGTACAGGGACCAGGCAAGAAGGCCACAAGAGAATTTTTAGTGACTGGAAAGCAAAAGGGCAGACTGAGCTGGAAAGGTCAGAAGCAGGAAGCAGGCACAGTAAGCCAGCCAGGGGCCGCAGCATCTACACAGAAGGGAACAGGTTCCCTCCGCTAGAGAAGAGTCAAGCCCTCAGGAGGCTGAGGCTCGAGTTAACACATGGACAGAAACACGTGCCCGCGGAGTCATCGTGGGGGTGTTGCTTTGGGGTCTTTCCGCTCGTGGGACAAGGAAGTGTGAAGCACGTGTGCCCTCAAGTCTTTATTACCCTGTGCTGACGAGTCTGCCTCTCCCTTCACCACATGCAGAGCCTCCTTTTGACTTCTACTGCCCCTGGACGCTCACTTTGGGGGGCAACAAGAAGAATGTTCTCTTCCGCATCTTTGGCATGGCGGGTGCCTGGGCCCCTTCCTCTGGCAGCAGCATCGTCCTGCCCCAGCCTGGGCACTGTCCCTTTCCTAGCCTCTCCTGCAGCTCCTGGCCTCTCTGAGCCTCCAGCTGGGCCTCTTTCCCGGGTAGCGGTGCTCGAGGGCTGGGCAGAGTCCAGGCTAGTGGCCAACTTGTCCGGGGTGGAATTCCTTTCTCTACTTCCACCAGACTTTTTCCGAGGGCGCCCCCGTTTTCTTTTGGCATCACTTCCTGCTTCCTCTGTCTCCTGCTTTGCTGCTTTTGCTGTTGGGTTCTGCCCACTGGCCTCACCCACAAGTACTTCAGCTGTTCTCTTGATACCTTTGTCATGGGCTTCTGGGTCACCACCTCTGCCTACCTCCCTCTGCTCTGTGCCCCGGGGCTGAGGAAGGGCCCCAGTGGAATGTGCCCAGGTCCTGGCAAAGCAGGAACAGTTGGTAAGATCATGTTAATGATGGGCACAGGTGCCTGGGGTCCCCCTGCTCTACTGGGCAGAGGCAGTGTGGTCACTTTCAGAGTCCCTGAAGACAGATTGGGGGCCAGGATGGGCGGCGAGACTCTGATCGGTGGGATGAGTGAGCGCGGGGCCCGGGAAGCAGCAGAGGCAGCCGGGCCACCAGGGCATTAACCTGCGGGTTACTGGCTGCTGGCGCTGGGCTCTCCACTACATTCTTCTTCCGTTCTGCGCGTGCTGGGGTGGTGGCCTCAGCCCGAGACTCCAACTCTTTAGGAAGCTGACAAAATGCAGAGAGTATCATAGTTCAGTGAGAAGACTGACTGTGATGGGAAATAGGGTCAGGAAGGGAAGAACATGGAGTCCCTCCCCACCCTCCAGAGGGCAAACCCAAGCCCCCAGCCCAGGACAGCCCCCTCCTTACTGGGGCCGTTCTCTCAGCTCTCTTATGGGCGCCACCCCCCAGGCTCTCCACACCGTTCTTAGATTTAGATGGCCGTTCACGAGGGGTATGCTCATCATCTTCTGCAGAAGTGCCAGAGAAAGGCAGCAGTGAGGGGGGGCACGGAGTGGAGGGGAGAGGAAGTCGAGCACCCGCAGAGGCAGAGAAAGCAACCTAAGGGCAGCAAGTAGGAGGCCTAGAGTAGAAAGCAGCAGGGGCAGAAGGGGAGCACTCACCAGGAAGCCCCATGGCTTTGAGCACGCGGCGTGTGTGGAGCGGGCAGAGATGAGGTGCTGCTGTAGCAGGGAAACGGGCGACCTCCACGATGGAGCTGAAGGAGCGTTTGAGGATCCGCTCCGCCCAATCGCAGGTCAGGGCACAGGCGGCCTCCACCAGCTCATCCCG
>JAJIBD010010223.1:0-20340 GCA_021461705.1 Cryptotis parvus | reverse complement strand
AGCTGTCTGTCAGGCCAGCACCACAAGAGGGGAGCAAGCGGAGGGATCCTGACGTGTCTTTGATGAGATGCACATACTGTACACCCTAAAAATCATAATGAGGGATGGCCAGAGTCGTAGTGCAGTGGGTAGTGCATTTGCTTTGATGTGGCCGATCTCCAGCACCACATAGGGTCCCCCGAGGTCCTGCCAGGAGTGATCCCTGAGTCAGGAGTAAGCCAGACCACTGCTGGGTATAGTCTAAAACAAAACAAGTAACAAAAACCAAATGATTTTTGTTTGCTTGATTAGTTTTTATTATGATCATATGTAATCATAATAAGAGGCAGAGAGATAGGATATGAGTAGGATCAATGCCTGGCATTGATCCTAAACACTGTACATAGTTCTGGAGGCTCTGGGTAAGTCCTGAGCACAGGGCTAAGAGTAAGTTCTGAGCACTGCCAGGAACAGCCCAAATCTCTCCACCCCAAATCATAATAAAATTCTCCAAAAAGGCAGACAGTGGCTGCCTCTGGACTATGGCCAGCACTTTTCTGGACATTCTCTGATGGCATCCTGAGAATCTCCGCCCATCTGCAGACAGGCTGCCAGTGCAGGCCCCCTGCTGAGGAGACAGGCCCCCTGCTGAGGGAGGGGGATCAGTGTTAGCGCGGGGGTAATGAAGGCCTCATCCATCTCTTTCCACCTCCCAAGCATTATGTCCTGAACACAGGAACATCAGCCATTCCTCAGAGGGAGGCTCCAGTACCAGAAACCCCCCACTCCAGTCCCTGAACATCACAGAACTGACAGCGTGCTAGCATGTGGGCCAAGGGATAAAATCAGACTGATTACTTACTCACACAAAGAAAGAGTGAGAAGGATGTGAACAATTCTGCAGTGTGACTTGTTCTAGAGTCCCTGCTCTGCAGGGCCAGGTTGTAACCCCAGATCTGTGTGGGGGGCTCCGGAGGAGTAAGGAAGGTTTACGCAGTCAATACTGTTGGCCCAAAGTTCAGACTCCAACACTGGAA
Organism: Cryptotis parvus; assembly: GCA_021461705.1. Lineage (NCBI taxonomy): Eukaryota > Metazoa > Chordata > Mammalia > Eulipotyphla > Soricidae > Cryptotis > Cryptotis parvus. The sequence continues at coordinate 19,324 of JAJIBD010010223.1, read as the reverse complement.
TTTTCTTCTTACCACCCACATGCACCTCCCACATGCACAGACTGTTTCAGATTTGGCTCAACCTTTTCCTGATCAGTACAGTCACTGAAATACACACAGGGCCAGGCACACAAGCAGGTGTTTTCCATCATATTTTCCATCAGCGTTTCCTTAAATCTTCCTGCTCCTCACTCTGCAGCCCCCAAAGGCCATGATGCAGTGACGAGCAGCTCTATTGCTCAAAAGGCCCCATTTCTTCAGGATGAAAACAAGGAACCGGGAACAGAAGAGGTGGGACATGCCTCCAGACAGACAGACGGACAGACTCCCTGTTCTTACCCGGCCTTGCTTCCTTCTGCAGTTCTGCCGCTCACATTCTCCACTGCTGCAAAATAAACAAGCAGGGAAAAAAAAACCGAATGGTGACGGCCACCTGACACTGCCCAGGGTCCAGGCAGTATTTCCACTCAGCTTCTGGTCTTACCTGCCATTGTTTAACCCACCCAGAGTGAGACTAACCCTAAGCTCCCCAGAATAAAGGATGAGAAGAAATGAATAATTCATAACACATTGGAACTGGAGGCAGATGGTGAATCCCAGCAGCCGTGAAAGGCCAAGGCTTACTCATAAGGACACTTAGGCAGGGCTGATCCATGTTCAAGGGCCGGGCAGCAAAGCATTTGCACTGCAAGCACTAGTGCTGGCCAGAGTGAAGCCAGGACTGGGTACAACATTCCCGGGGCCCTTCCCACAGGGAGCTACACTCTTAGGAACAGCTCGCCTGGTCCCTGCAGCAAGGGGCCTTCCAGGGCCTTCCTGGTCATGCAGAATTCCCACTCCGGGAATCTGCCTTTCCCCCAGCAGGCCACAGTCGCCCCCTCTCCTCTCCAACCAGGCCACCATCACCTCCTCTCCTCTCCCAGGCAGACCACGATCACCCCCTGTCCCAGGCAGGCCACTGTCACCTCCTCTCCCAACACAGTGCCTCAAATAGCTACTCACTGGTTCTTCCTATCAGAAGTCCTCTATTTAAAAAATCGATTATACAGCCTCTCTCTACAGATGTGTGCCAAACACTGCAGCCAAAAAAGTTAAGTAAGTCCAAAAAGATAATACATGTCACTTCCTTAGCAGAGTATTTGGTGTCCTAAGTCTTAAAAAAGTTATGTTTTATTACTATTATCAGAACTATTGCATCACAGTGTTGATATATTACTATTACTATTACAACATATTACTATTATGCAACCTTTTGCACCGCTAGCTTCAACCATCATCTCATCCTGGTATGTCAAGTGGATCCAGAGTTTCTGTGCTACCACCTCTGTTCTGTTATCATCTATAATTTCTCTCTCCCTCCCTCTCTCTCCCTCTCTCTCTCTCTCTCTCTCTCTCTCTCTCTCTCTCTCCCTACCCTCCCTCCCCAGATCCCCCAGAAAGTACCAATTTTTCTGCCAAGGGCTGTCCTTTCCTCCCATCCTATCTTTCTAAAGTAATACACTTTAGCAGTGATTAGCACTCACTGTATATTCCAAGGACAGTGACAATCCTGAGAGATTAGACCATCCTACTGATTGATTCGAGGAATTTTGGCTTCTATGTGAGCGGCCCCAGATTTTCACCAGGACTCCCCAGCTGAAACAAGCCTAATTCTCAGAGTCTGAGATGAGTGGTCAGTAGGCTGTGTTAGCAGGGAATTATAGGTACCCGATCAAAGCCAACAAACTAATACATGAAGTGAGCACACCCAACAGGTTTAATCGTATTTATAATATTTCCTTCTCATTTGGGGTGGCCCCAAACCCACTGGTCACTTGTTTCTAAGCCCATAGAGAGCAAGTGAAAAACTGTTCTTGTAGTTCTGACTCATTTTTACATTAGAGCTATTTGCAAATTCCTGTGTTTAGATCCAAATTATACCTTTCAAAGTGAGAAGCATAATTTGTACCAAGAATCAACTCATTCAAATCCCCAAGTGCTGTCTGTGTGCTGTAAAGTTACTGCCCAGGGTTACTGACCTCAATAGTTAAGTCATGCCAGATGACCGTATCTTCCAAAACCTCAATATTCAGTCACTTAGCAAACTTGACAGGTGTAGAAAGGTGAGATAAAAAATTTCTCCCAAACAAATGATTTCTATTTCCTAAACAAGGCGAAACGACCATAATTTCAGCTTCTTTAAAGACTTAGGGTCATCTGTAAAAAATTCCATAACTAGCATAGATTTTACCTGCAAGGTGTCATCTCCTGAGGCCCTTATGGGTCCCGATACTTATTTATGCTCTTGGCACTGTTAAAGCCATCTCTGTCTTCCCTCTTATCAACACCTGTCATTTCCTGCTGTGGTGGGTTTATCTCTTTGTGGTCTCTTTGACATTCACTCTTATTTATAAATATAGTATAAAGACACTCTGATGATCCTGAGAGATTTCACACATCAACAAAGATTTGTGAAGTGGCGCTGACTCTTTAAAAAAAAGGTACAGGGGACAGAGGAATAGTATAGTGGAGAGGCCATTTGCCTTGCATGTGGTCAACCTAGGTTCAATTCCTGATCTCCCATATGGTCCCCCGAGCACCTCCAGGTCTAATTCCTGAGTGGAGAACCAAGAGTAACCTCTGAACTTTGTTAGGTATGACCTAAAAAAAGTCAAAAGCGAACAAAAAAGGTACAATATAAACAAATAAAACAAAAGAACATTTTGTAACATTAGCTCCGAGTTCTTTTTTAAATTTTTTTTATTATACCACCATGAGATATACAATTAAAAATGATATTAATAATTGAGTCTCAGTCTTACAGTGTTCCAGCACCCATCCCTCCACCAGTGCCCATTTCCCACCACCAATACCCCACATTCCCTCACACCCACCCCCCAAGCCTGCCTCTACAGCAGGCACTGTTTCTTTTCTCTTTTTCTCTCTCTGTCTCTCTGTCTCTGTCTCTATCTCTGTCTGTCTGTCTGTCTGTCTCTCTCTGTCTCTCTTCTCTTACACATTGTGGCTTGCCCTACAGACATTCAGGGTTTATCATGTAAGTCTTTTTTGTGTATATTCAATGCTTGAGTTCTAGTCTGGTGCTACCATTTCCCACAATTAGTAGAACACTGGTATATATTTATATTCCATAAATGAATGCAGTCATTCTGTATCTGACCTTTTCCTACTGACTAATTACTCTCAGCATAATAGTCTCCATGTCCATCCATTTGCAGGTAAATTTCATGACTTCACCTTTTCTGACAGCTGCATAGTATTCCATTGTGTAGATGTAACACAGTTTCTTTATCCAGTTTTCTGTTCTCGGGTACTTAGATTATCTCCAGATTCTAGCTATCATAAATAGAGCTGTGATGAATACAGAAGTGCAGATAGTGTTTCTGCTATGTGTTTTTGGGTCTCCAGGGCATATTCCCAGAAGTGGTATTGCTGGGTCGAGTGGGAGATCAATATCTAGTTTTCAGAGGAAAGTTCATATTGTTTTCCAAAAGAGCTGTACCAGTTGACACTCCCACCAACAGTGGATGAGAGTCCCTTTCTCCGCACATCCATGCCAGCACCAGTTGTCCTTGCTGTTTTGAATGTGTGCCAGTCTCTGTGATATAAGATGATACCTCATTGTTGTTTTGATTTGCATTTCCCTGATGATTAATGAAGAACACCTTTTCATATGCCTTTTGGCCATTTGAATTTCTTCTTTGCAGAAGTTTTTGTTCATTTATTCTCCCCATTTTTGATGGATTTGACTGTTTTCTTCTTGTAAAAGTTCTACCAGTGCCTAATATATTATGGATATTAACCCCTTATTAGATGGGCTTTGGGTGAATATTCTTTTTCCCTCTCTGGGCTGTCACTTTATCATGGTCAGCGTGTCTTTTGAGGTGCAGAAGCTTTTCAGTTTTGCTTAATTCCATTTGTTTATCTTTGTTTCCATTTGCTTGGTCAGTGGTGTTTCACCTTTGAAGATGCCTTTAGCTTCAATGCCGTGAGCATTTTTCCTATGTTTTCTTTGATGTACCTTGTAGATTCATGTATAATGTTGAGATTTTGAATCCATTTTGATCTGACTTTTATGCTTGGTGTTAGAAGGAAGTCTAAGTTCATTTTTCACACGTGGCTGCCCAATTTTCCCAGCACCATTTGTTAAAGAGGCTTTCTTTGCTCCACTTAATATTTTACTCCTTTATCAAAGATTAAGTTATTGTATACTTGAGAGTGTGTTTCATGATATTCAGATCTATTCCATATATATATATGGGTCTGTCTCTATACCAATACCAGGCTGTTTTAATTACTACTGCTTTGTAGTAAATACCATGATGTTTTATATTTTTTTAAATTTTATTACACCACTTTTAGACATATAATTGCAAGATGCTCATGTAGAGTTTTGGTTCTACAATGTTCCGACACCCATCCCTCCACCCGAACCCATCTCCCATCACCAATGTCCCCACCTCCCTCACCCTCCCGTACCCCAACTACCTGGCGGGTTCTGTATATCTTTTCTCTCTGCTCTATCTCTCTCCTCCCGCCTACATTTCCTACATATCATAGAATGCAGTACATTAAAGGACATAACTATTTCCACTAGTTTGATGGACCACACGGCCACGGTCAAGCGACTTAGAGGCCTCATTGTCAGCATCCGGACAGTGAAAATGGCGGCTAATGTGGTGGGCAAGCAGAAATGACAGATATTAAAAATGAGGTAAGTGAACTGAAAAACACAGTGGAAGGCCACCAAAACAGAGTAACAGTTACTGAAGAAAGAATTTGTGATCTTGAAGACGAGGTTGAGAGATTCTCTAGACAACAACAGAAGGTGGAAAAAAGACTCACAATCAATGAACAGACTACCAGAGAAAAGCAGGATAAAGCCAAAAGGAATAACGTACGCATCATTGGGGTCCCAGAAGGGCAAGAAGAAACTGTCAAAACCATCATCGCTGAGAAGTTCCCTGAACTGAAGAAAGCATGCTCAGAGATACAGTAGGCCCATAGGATACCAGAAAAAAGAAACCCCAATAAGAATACTCCAAGACACATCCTTATTAAAATGACAAAAACGATAAACAGAGATAGAATACTGAAAGCAGCAAGATCAAAGAAGAAAATCACATACAAAGGAGCATCCCTGAGATTTTCAGCAGACTTCTCAGATGAAACACTCCAAGCCCAAAAACAAGGTGGGATATTGTGAAAAGACTCAATGAACGGCAGGCCTCATCAAGAATTCTTTACCCAGCTAGATTTACTTTCAGATGCGAAGGAAAGATACACAACTTCATGGATAAACAACTCAGGAAATGCATAGACTCAAAACCAACTTTAAAAGAAGGATTGAAGAGTCTTTTTGTAAAATAAGACAACCCAAAACCACAACAAGTTTAAACAGAAACACGGCACAAAATCCAATGACAATAATGTCTCTCAACGTCAACGGTCTAAATGCACCAATTAAGAGACACAGAGTAGCAAAATGGATTGAAAAACTGAACCCAACATTCTGCTGCCTACAAGAAACACATCTGAATAATCAGAGCAAACAGAGACTCAAAGTCAAAGGCTGGAAGACGATTCTCCACGCAAACAACTCCTCCAAAAAGGTGGGTGTGGCTATACTCATATCTGACAATATAGACTTCCAGGATGAAAAAGGTTAAAAGGGACAAGGAAGGCCATTTCTTAATAATTAGGGTGTATGTATACCAGGAAGAAATCACACTACTAAACATATATGCCAAACGAGGGGCCAGCAAAATACTTAAAATGACTATTAATAGACCTCAAAGAAAACATTAACAGTAGCACAATAATAGTCGGAGACTCCAACACTGCTTTATTGACTATTGATAGATTGAAGAGACTGAAACTCACCAGGGAAATACTGGACCTGAAAGAAGAAATGGAAGAAAGAGAGCTGGTTGATATATACAGGGCTTTTCATCCCAAAAAAAAAAAAAACTGAATGAAAACTGAGACAGCTCACGGCTGAACAACAAATGGGTCATAGAAGAAATCAAACAGTAAATCCAAAGATTCCTGGAAACAAATGACAATGAAGATACCGACTATCAGAACTTGTGTTACACAGCAAAAGCTGTGTTAAGAGGAAAGTTCAGAGCTCTGCAAGCATTCATAAGGAAAAAAGAAAGGGCCCACATAAATAACCTAACCTCACAGCTGAAAATATTAGAAAAAGACCAACAAAAGAAGCCCAACCCAGGCAGAAGGAAGGAAATAATAAAACTCAGGGGAGGAAATCAACGAGCTGGAAACCAAAAAAAAATCCGAAAGATTAATGAAACCAAGAGCTAGTTCTTTGAAAAAATTAAACAAGATCAACCAGCCACTGGCAAGACTTGTAAGGACAGGGAAAGAGAGAACCCAAATAAACAGAATTAGAAATGAAAATGGTGACATCACAACAGAAAAGACAGATTCAAAAGATCCTTAGAGATTACTTTGAGAACATGTATGCCACGAAACATGAGATAAAAAAACGGATAAATTCCTAAAGTCCTATAACCTCCCAAGATTGAAAGAAGAAGACCTCCAATACCTGAATAAGCCTATCACTATCGAGGAAATTGAAACAGTAATTAAAAGTCTGCCCAAACACAAAAGCCCAGATCCAGATGGGTTCACTAGCGAATTCTACCAAACCTTTAAGGCGGACCTACTGCCTGTCCTGTTCAAGCTCTTCCAGGAAATAGAAGAAACAGAAACACTCCCAAACAGCTTCTACGAGGCACATATCACCCTGATACCCAAAGCAGGAGAGACAACACAAAGAAGGAAAATTACAGACCAATCTCCTTGATGAACACAGATGCTAAGATCTTTAACAAAATACTAGCAAACAGAATCCAAAGACTCATCAAAAAGATCATACATCATGACCAAGTAGGATTCATCCCGGGAATGCAAGGATGGTTCAACATTTGCAAATCAATCAACATAATACATCACATCAATAAGAGAAAAAATAAAAACCATATGGTCCTATCGATAGATGCAGAAAAAGCATTTGACAAGATCCAGCACCCATTCATGATTAAAACCCTCCAGAAAATGGGAATTGAAGGAAGCTTCCTCAAGATAGTCAAAGCCATCTGCCAAAAAGCCCGCAGCGAGTATCATTCTCAATGGGTAAAATTGAAAGTCTTCCTCTTAAGAACAGGAACACAATAAGGTTGTCCTCTCTCATCTCTTTTATTCAATATAGTACTGGATGTACTCGCCACAGCAATCAGAGAAGAAAAAGGTCATTAAGGGCATCCAGATAGGCAAGGAAGAAGTCAAGCTATCAGTATTTGCAGATGACATGATATTATACCTAGAGGACACAAAAACCCTTAGAAACAGTAGATATTTATAGTTAGAGTGGCAGGGTACAAAATCAATACCGAAAAGTCGGTGGCTTTCCTATACACAAACAACAAAAGAGAAGATGGGGATATTAAGAAATCGACTCCATTCATAATTGTGCCACAGAAAATCAAGTACCTAGGAATCAGCTTAACCAAGTGTGTAAAGGACCTATACAAAGAGAACTACAAGACACTGCTTCAAGAATTAAAAGAAGATATGAGGAAATGGAAACACATTCTCTGCTCATGGGTGGGGAGAATTAACATTCTCAAGATGGTAATACTCCCTATAGCTTTGTGCAGATTCAATGCAGTCCCTACAGCGATACCCATGACATTCTTCAAAGAAATTGACCAAACACTCCTGAAATTTGTATAGAACAATAAACCCCCCACGGATAGCTAAAGCAATCCTTGGGTAAAAGAAGATGGGAGGCATCACCTTTCCCAACTTCAAACTGTACTACAAATCGGCAGTAATTAAAACAAAATTGGAATAAAAACATACTTGTGAACCTATGGGTTATAATTGAGTATCCTGATACCCAACCTCAAACACATGATCTTTTAACCTTTGATAAAGGTGTAAAGAGGCCAAAATGTAGTAAGGAAAGCCTCTTCAACAAGTGGTGTTGGGCAGCGACACGTAAAAAAATGAATTTGGACCTGTGTCTAACACCATGCACAAAAATCAGATCAAAATGCACATTGAGGAAAATATAGGAAAAATCCTCCATGACATTAAAGTTGTAGGCATATTCAAAGGTGAAACACTAACAAAGCAACGAAAAGAAAAGATAAACATATGGGACTACATGAAACTAAAGAGTTTCTGCACCTCAATAGAAACAGTGATCAAGACAGTCCACAAAATGGGAAAGAATATTCACCCAATACCCATCTGATAAGGGGTTAATATCCAGGACATATCAGGCACTGGTACAGCTATATAAGAAGAAAAGAGTCAACCCCGTTAAAAAATGGGGAGAAGAGATGAACAGAAATTTTGACAAGGAAGAAATTCGAATGACCAAAAGGCATATGAAAAAATGCTCATCATCACTAATTATCAGAGATATGCAAATCAAAACATTAATGAGATCACCTCATGCCACAGAGACTAGCTCATATCCAAAAGGGTAAAAACAAATGCTGGCGTGGATGCAGGGAAAAGGGGACTCTCATACATTGTTGGTGGGAATGTCGACTAGTACAACCTTTCTGGAAAACAATATGGACATTCCTCCAAAGACTAGAAATTGAGCTCCCTTTTGACCCAGCCATACCACTCCTGGGAACACACCCTGAGAAGCCAAACACACGCAGCAGAAACACAATCCGCACTTTTATTTTCATAGCAGCACTATTCACAATAGCCAGAACCTGGAAACAACCAGTGTTGGAGGACAGGTTTAGCTATTCTGGGAGTTTTGTTGTTTTGCCCACTCCCAGCTTAATCTATTTAAGCCAAGGTTCATTCTAATGAGACATCTCTTCTATGTAAACACTGCTAGAGGGTGTGGCAGTTACAGAAGACACCTTGATTGAATAACTTCTGACTTATACATCTACTAAGACTTCTATGTTTTCTAGATTGGGCACAGCTCCTCTTTATACCCACTGCACCCAGCGTGGGACAGTTAGAATTTACCAGGAGACTACCACCCTGGCTACGCTGAGACTATAGGAAGACTATAGGAAGGATCATACTAGTTTGCTCTAAGTAGGCGAGTGTGACCCTTTCAGTACACAAGAACAAGAAACTCAGAATCACCCTGGTGCAGATAATAATAAGAAGGACCTTGTGGGTACCATCTAGATTACATGAAGCTCATGAAATTAAGATGTATTACTTTATACCAGCCCCCCCCCTCTCTCCAGTGTTTTACAGAAGAGATAATCTCGGTAGAAAGGATTAGACCTTGGCATAACCTTTGTTTATACCTGCAATAGGGTGTGGTACTACATTCTGTTTAGAATTCTTTGTTGACATGACCCTCCCGGTTGGATTACTTTGGTTTATATAAGGGGACTGACTTGAGGCCCCTTCACCTTTTGACCTTTTGGGCCTTTTAGCTTTCAGCTTTTTGGCTCCTGTGGCTTTTGGCTCCTCAGCCTTGCAGCTTTTGGCTTTTGGCTTTTTGCTCTTTGGCCTTTTGCTCCATCTGCTGGGTAGAACTCAGCTCAGGTGAGATCTTCTCTCTTTGGTGGAAGACTTAGACTCTTTTGTATGATCTAAATTCAGACCAGAGCTAGAGTTTGTTCATTATATTGGATTGCTGTGGAAGAGCTTTTATACTATTAAAAGCCATTTTTGGAACTGCACTGGACTCATGAGTTTTCATCTGTTCTCCCGGCGTCCTCGGAGGTAGAAGAGAACTTCTGTCCTGACACTGTTGGGGACCCCTGTGGCATTCCCCGACATCTGGTGTCCTTGGGTGGGCATCTGGAGGTCCCACCCGAGATGCTGGATGAACTTTTACTGAAGCTAGATGCAGAACCGTGAGTTAAAATGGGTTACTTCTCGGAAGTTTTTTCTTTGTTCTGGCTTCACCTTCTTTTTCAGGTTATAGCAGTAGTCTCAACTTTTATAACTCCTGCTTTTCTTTCAGAGAGTCATGAAATTAAATCTAGCAAACAGATTTTAAAGCTTGCCGATAACCTAGAGGAAGAAAAGAAGCATCCAGAAGAGGCAGACTCTCAAACCAAAAATCTGCCCGGAGTTAATACCTCCAAAGGCAAAGTTGCCCCCTCTAACGGAAAGGGATGTTCAGTTTGAGGGTTTCCCCAGAGTTCTTACAAGCTCTGATGAGGACCAAGGGGAGGAACTGTATTCCCCGAGCCCATTCAGGTCTCAAAAGCCTTGTCGTTTTTCCTGTTCTCAATTTAATAGTCAAAGAGCAAAGCTCTGGGAGCTTCGCAACATTCCTCATGACTACTCTTTATTTTGGCCTTTTCTGGTGCTAACTCTTTTTGATTTTTGTGATAAAATTGCACCTTTCCCAACAGGAGCTGAGTGCTAGTTCTGGAGAGCAAACTGTTAAGTTTAAAATAGACGCTTTCCCGGACCTTTGGTTTAAGGAAATGAAAGGTCAGATTTCTTGGTGGCATCTTTATTTAATTCAGCTGGAAAGAGCTTTAGGCTCTATCAGCTGTTGCCTGCCACCTTCATGTGCACCGTAGTTTTCCATAGAGACAAACCGGACTAAATTATCCACTTTTTATTTGTCTATGCTCCGTCCCACGTGGCTGGAGGTTTGCAGACAATTAAGTGATGTGATTGGATATTTATGGCAAATGACTTCTGGCAAATCGATAGTTTTGGCGAATGATTTATGGTAAATATTATGGCTAATGACAAATTGTTGAACATGCTTTAAAAACTTTCAAAATTCAGTTATTGAAGCAACAAAAGACAGGTATCTTTAACATTATTCACCTTAAATCTGTCTCAAGGAGAATCACTGGAAAACACTGACAAACTCAAAAACCAGTCAATTCACCTAAGTAAAAATTGATTGATTATAAATGGGTAACAGGTCTAAAAACACCTAATTTCTTTCAATACAGGACTAAAAAACACCTAATTTTCTTCAAAATAAAGTCTTAATTTTAAATTGGAAACTGCTGTTCTAACCTCCCGGATTGGTTCATTTGTTTAATAATGATAATCTTGCTTTGCAGCCTGTTGAACATGGTCCATCTTTAATAACAATAATTTTGCTTTACATCCTGTTGATCTTGGTTCATCTTTAATAAAAATAACCTTCCATTGCAGCCTGTTGATGCTTTAGCTGGAGATAACCCCTTTCTTTCTAAAAAAAACAACAACAACAACAAAACTCCCAGAATAGCTAAACCTGTCCTCCAACAAACCAGTATGCCCAAGAACTGATGAATGGCAAACTTTAGCTCTTTGCTATTGAACATGGAAATCACAAGGTCTTTTTTGCTTACCTCTCCTAGACTAAGAAAGGTCTGTTTATTCCAAGTTTGCTATGGGTCTTATATTTTTCAATATTGAATTAATGTTTCATTTATATTTGATGAGTCATTTCTATTCAGGTGATGCTTTTATACTTACTAGGTATTTTTATTATGATCTTTTACTTCTTAGAGCAGATATTAGGCATTATCTATCACTTGATGACTGGATAAAGAAACTTTGGTACATCTACACAATGGAATACTATGCAGCTGTTAGGAATAATGAAGTTATGAAATTTGCCTATAAATGGATGGACATGGAAAGGATCATGTTGAGTGAAATTAATCAGAAGGAAAGAGAGAGATATAGAATGACTGCATTTATTTGCATGACATAAATATATATATATATATATATATATATATATATATATATTATGACACCAAAATTCAGTGTCAGGTGAAACGGTGGATCAGGAGGTCTTACCAAAAATGGAAATTACCCAAACGTGTGGGAATCAGAGGTTAGGTAAGACAAAGAAGGGAACATGTATGAATAAATGTCGAAACGGCTAACACCAACCTAAAACTGAGGATTAAATATAGGCAAAAAAATGCATATGATGACCTCTGAGTGTATGTAGTAATGTGTAAGAGAAGGAAAAATGAGAGAGGTAGAGAGAAAAGAGATAAAGAACCTGCCATTTAGGCAGGCTATGGGAGGGGAAGGGAATTAGGAACATTGGTGGTGGGAAATGAGTACTGGTGGAGGGCGGGTGCTGGAACACTGTCACTGTCACTGTCTTCCCGTTCATCATCAATTTGGTTGAGCGGGCACTAGGAACATCTCCATATGTCCTCTCTCATGCTAGTAGAGCCCAAGGGCATTTGCTTGCTCCAGGAACATAAAGAGCCTCAAACCATTATATTAGGTCATGGGAATGAGGTCTATAATTGTTACTGGTATTTGGCATATCAAGTACGAAACGAGTAGCTTGCCAGGCTTGCCATGCGGGTGGCATACTCAGTAGTCACCTCTAAATACAACATTTATTGATGAACCTTGCGGCTGGGCGAGCTGGGCTGTGATAGGGTCATCTGCTGGGTGGAGTTCTGACGATAGGGAAGTCCAAATGTGGAAAATGGCGGACCTCATGGAGTGTGGGGTTGTCTAGCTTATTGTGAAGCTCTGCTGGGGTGGCGGACCAGGGCTAGAACCTGCCATCCCTCCCGGGTGCCTCGTGAGCGGCTAGGCACAGGGAGAGCCGGTAGCAGCTCTGCCCCATGTCTGTGAGTCTCTGGATCAGCATACCTGGGCCAGACTTGAAAAAGACTGCTACAGGGTGGGTGTCGATGATCCGGGATTTTCAAAATGGGGTCTTCTCAGCAGGATAGGCTGGAACACTATGTGACCGAGACCTCTAAACATGAACAACATTGTAATTGTATATCTCTCGGTGGTATAATAAAATATTTAATAAAAAAAAGTAAAAAAATGGAAAGAAGAAATGAGCAGAAACTTCAACAAGGAAGAAATTCGAATGGCAAAAAAACATATGAAAACTTGCTCATCATCACTAATCATCAGAGAGATGAAAATCAAAACAACAATGAGATATCATTTTACACCACAGAGACTGGCACATATCCAAAAGAGCAACAATAACAACTGCTGGCGTGGATGTGGGGAGAAAGGGGACACTCATCCATTGTTGGTGGGAATGCCAGCTGGTACAGCCTTTCTGAAAACAATATGGACATTCCTCCAAAGACTAGAAATTGATCTCCCATTTGACCCAGGCATACCACTCCTGGGAATGTACTCTGGGAAACCAAAAATACGCAGCAGAAACACCATCCCCACTTTTATGTTCATAGCAGCATTACTCACAATAGCCAGAATCTGGAAGCAACCAGAGTGTTCGAGAATCGATGACTGGATAAAGAAGTTTTGGCACATCTACACAATGGAATACTATGCAGCTGTTAGGAAAAATGAAGTTATAAAATTTGCCTATAAATGGATGGACATGGAGAAGATCATGTTGAGTGAAATTAGCCAGAAGGAGAGAGAGACAGATATAGAATTACTGCATTTATTTGCATGACATAAATATATATGTACATATTATGATACCAATATCCAAGGTAAAATGAAACATGTATCAGTAGGCTTTGTCAAAGGTGGAAATTATCACAAACGTGGTGGGAGTCAGAGGCTAGGTAAGACAGAAAATGGAACAGTGTGCTAACAATTGTTGAAAGTACTAATACCAACCTAGAACTGAGCATTAAATACAGGCAAAAAAGATACACATGGCAACCCTTTAATGTATGCTCTGTAATCCGCAATCGGGAAGGGAAGGAAAAGAGAAAGAGATAGAGAAAAAGGAAAAGAAATAAAGAACCTGCCATGGAGGCAGGCTGGGGAGGGAGGAGGGAACTGGGGACATTGGTGGTTGGAGATGGGCACTGGTGGAGGGATGTGTGCTGGAATACTATATGACCAAAACCCAAATATGAACATCTTTGTAATTGTATATCTCACGGTGGTATAATAAAATAATTTAAAAAATAAATAAAGGAGCTTCTTTAAAACAAGGCAAACTTTAGCACTTTGCCATTGAACACAGACTCTCACAAGGTCTTTGTGCTTACCTCTCCTAGACTAAGAAAGGTCTGTTTATTCCAAGTTTGCTATGGGTCTTATATTTTTCAATATTGAATTAATGTTTCATTTATATTTGATGAGTCATTTCTATCAGGTGATGCTTTTATATTTACTAGGTATTTTTATTATGATCTTTTACTTCTTATTGCAGATATTAGGCATTATCTATCACTTGTATCACTTGTCTTCCTGTTGCTCATCAATTTGCTTGAGCAGGCGCCAGTAAAGTCTCCATTCATTGGGAGCGAGTTCCATTATTGTTATCGTTTTTGGCATATCGAATACACCATGGGTAGCTTGCCAGGCTCTGCCGTGGCTCTGGGTTCATCAAAGGGAGAACAATCTTTTCTATGTCAGACCAACAACCATCGGGTCCACGGGGCAGAGCCTTGGGTGTACAAGCCTGAAAGAGAAGAAAGGGATAGTAAAGAAACGATTCCATTCACAATGCACCACAGAAAATCAAATACCTAGGAATCAGTTTGACAAAGAACGTAAATGATCTGTACAAAGAAAACTACAAAACATTGCTTCAAGAAATAGAAGAGGACCTGAGGAAATGGAGACGCATTGCCTGCTCACGGATTGGGAGACTTAACATTATCAAAATGGTAATGCTCCCTAGAGCCTTATGCAGATTCAATGCCACCCCCTATCAGGATACCCATGACATTCTTAAAGCAATTCTTGGGAAAAAGAAGATGGGAGGTATAACTTTCCCCAAATTCAAACTCTACTACAAAGCAGTAGTAATTAAAACAGCATGGTATTGGTATAGAGACAGAGCTGTAGATCTATGGAATAGAACTGAATATCCTGAAACACTCTCAAATATATGATCGCTTTATCTTTGATAAAGGAGCAAAAAAATATTAAGTGGAGCAAAGAAAGCCTCTTCAATAAATGGTGCTGGGAAAACTGGACAGCTACGTATAAAACAAAAATGAACATAGACTTCCCACTAACATCATACACAAAAGTCAGATCAAAATGGATTAAAGATCTCAACATCAGACATGAATCTATAAGGTCCATTGAAGAAAATATAGGAAAAATGCTCTATGACATCGAAAATAAAGTCATCTTCAAAGACAAAATGCCACTGACAAAGCAAATGTAAACAAATATAGACAAATGAGATTATATAAAACTGAAAAGCTTCTGCACCTCAAAAGAGACAGTGACCAAGATACAGAGAAAGCCCACAGAGTGGGAAAGAATATTCACTCAACATCCATCTGATAAGGGGTTAATATCTACGATATATCAGGCACTGGTAGAATTTTCCAAGAAGAAAACAACCAATCCCATCAAAAATGGGGAGAAGAAATGAACAGAAACTTCTGCAAATAAGAAATTCAAATGGTCTAAAGGCATATGAAAAAGTGTTCTTCATCATTCATCATCAGGGATATGCAAATCAAAACAACAATGAGGTATCATCTCACAGCACAGAGACTGCACACATCCAAGACAGCAAGAACAACCAGTGCTGGTGTGGATGCAGGGGAAAAGGGATTCTCATCCTCTGTTGGTGGGAGTCCCCATTGGTCTATCCCTTTTGGAAAACAATATGGACATTCCTCTGAAAACAAGATATTGACCTCCCATTCAACCCAACAATACCACTCCTGGGAACATACCCTGGAGACCCAAAAACACACAGTAGAAACCCTATCTGCACTTCTATATTCATAGAAGCTCTATTCATTATAGCCAGAATCTGGAAATAACCTAATTGGCCAAGAACAGAGGAATGGCTAAAGAAACTGTGGTATATCTACACAATGGAATACTATACTGATGTCAGAAAAGACAAAATCATGAAATTTACCTGCAAGTGTATGGACCTGGAGATTATCATGCTGAGTAAAATTAGTCAGAAGGAAAAAGACACATATAGAATGACTGCATTCTTTAATGGGATATAAATATATACCAGTGTTCTACTAAGTGTAGCAAATGGCAACACCATACTAGAACTCAGTATTGAATATACTCAAAGAGACTTACTGATAAACCCTAAATGTCAGTAGGGCAAGCCACAATGTGTAAGAGAAGAGAGAGATATACAGAGACAGAGACAGAAAGAGAGTGAGAAAGAGAGGAAAAATAAAAGTGCCTGCTATAGAGGTAGGTTGGGTGTGGCTGGGAGAGAATGTGGGGACATTGGTGGTGGGAATGAGGCACTGGGAATGGAAGGGTGTTGAAACACTGATGATTGAGACCCAATTATGAACGTCTTTGTAATTGTATATTTCATGGTGGCATAATAAAAAAAAATTAAAAATAGGTGGACCCACTGCTGCAGATGCATGGTTGACCTGGTAAACAGAGAAGCACAGGAGAGTGCATTTGTAAGAGGGATGGTGATGAGAATCTGGTTCAGAACATCCTGTTCAGAACCTAGAATATCTTACCAGTAAGCTTTGATTTTTTCTTAGCCATATTGTACTGATAGTTTTGAGCGGGAGATAGCAGTTAGAACTTTGCTTCAGAAAGTAGTTGGAAACTGTATTAGAGTATAAATTCAAGGGAGGAGGGCCCTCATTTAGGAAGCATACGGTATGAATTAAGGATGCATGAAGGAAAAGGTGATGATTATAGTTGAGAACTTGAAGATTTGAAGTAATGGGTCACCAGGCTATTCTCAGATCCATTTGAAGTTGACATTTGTTTCTGTTAGTAAATTCCTTTACCTTTTCTAAGCAACTATCATCTCTCTCAACAGAACCAAAAGGCTTTTTAGTTACCAGTCTCACCACTCCCTTTCAGTTCTCATTCTTCTCAGCCTGTTACATGGTCACATGTTACAGGCCCACTTCTCACTCTTCCCTTGCCTGCAGTGATGCTGCATTCTTTACTTATTTCCTTACTTCTCTAAGCACACCTGTTCATTTAATTTTTGTACCAGATTGAATAAGAACACGTATTTTTATTTCTTCTGGATATATACTTACGAAAGCATTACTGAATCATATGATAACTTTATATTGAACTTTTTGAGAAGTATAAAACTGTTTCCCAAAATTGTATCATTTTACATTGCCAACACCAATTCCTATAATTACCTGAGTGGTAGGGATTATTACTGTGAGGGAACAACAAGAGTAGAGGCACCTGGAGTGGGGTCGGGGGACCCAGAATGAGACTCGTGAAAACAGAAGTACACAGAAACTCCTTTAATGGAGTTTAGAGTCCAGAGGAACCAGCCTGAACAGACTTCCCCACCGAGTGTCCCTTAGTACAAAAAGACTTGTTTCCAGAACAGGGATGGTGGACTCGGGGTCGGAAGTCGTTCTCGTGGTCCATGGAATGCAGGGAGTTCAATGGGGATAACTGGTATCTGCTCTGCCAGGTGTATCTGCGTCTGTGGCTCAAGCATTCCTGGATTTGAAATACTCTCCTCTAAAGGGCAGGTCTCTGAAGGGTGGGTCCTTGTAGGCTGGGTTTCTGACAAGCTGGGCTGGAGACTGGCTTAATCTCTTGGGTGGAGATCTTACGAGCTGCAGAGTGTGGGTGGTGAAGATCACTGCCAGCAAGGTGTGGGGGTTTCTCTGGGTTCTTCTGAGGCTCTATCAGGATGGTAGACTCGGGTCGGAAGTCGCTCTCGTGGTCCATGGAATGCAGTGGGTTCAATGGGGGAAAGCTGGTATCTGCTCTGCCGGGTGAATCTGACCCGAGTCCACCATACGGATAGCCAATCTAGGCTGCCAAAATGAAGAAGGACTAAAATGACAGTCAGTACTTTCAAGGCACGTAACCTGGCTCGCGAAGCATATATTGAGGATCTGATGGTGCAAGCGCAAAAGATCAAGTACGACATCATTGGTCTGACTAGGCGAGGAGGCATCAGTCGCATCACACTGTATTTGACACGGAGAAGAATTGTTCCTTGGAACATGCGACAAAAAGAGGCATCGATGGCATTGGTGTCCTTGTCCATACAAACATGGCCGTCAACATTGATTCATTTGAATGCCTAGCAAACCGGATGGGACGACTACACTTGAAGAGATGTGGCCCACTGCCAGCAATTTCAATCTTCATTGTCTACGCACCAACATCCACATACAAGGAAGATGAAATTGAGGGATTCTACATGGAATTGGAGTTCTATAAAAAAGATCACCCCTTCTACAAGATCATAGTCCGTGATTTTAATGCCAAGATAGGACTGAGAAGATCGGCTGAAGAACTCCACATTGGGACTCATGGCCTAGAATGGAACAAACAGGGTGAGCGACTATCTGAGTTCATCATGTCCACCAAGACCATTCATGGGAACTCACAGTTCCAGAAGGCTGAAGCGAAACATTGGCCATGGGAATCTACTGGTGAACAGTTCCACAATGAAATTGATCACATCATCTTCAATCGACGGTTTTGTGTCTGACCGATGTTGCTGTTGTCCCCAAATTCCAAACAGGATCGGACCACCATCTCCTTCATGCAAAATTCTACTTCCCATAAAGGGGGAGAAAGGCTGCAAAGTTTAAGAAGAGAACTCCCAGAACGACCACCAACTGGGAACTCTTTGGCCCCATTGCAGCAACATGGGAAGATACCATCATTGGCGACATTGATGAAGAATACAACCACTGGTTCAGCACCTCTATGATTGTGCAAAGAATGCTGAGAGAGAGAAAGACACAAAAGAATGCCTGTCTTCAGAAACTCTTGAGCTCATTCACCAATGTGGCAAGGCGCGAGCCTCAGGCGACCATATGCTAACGTCCAAGCTTGCAAAGTGGTGCAGAGAAGCGATAAAAGAAGACCTCAAAGACAGAGAGCAGAAATATTGGAAGATGCAGCAGAAGCCGGGAAAAGCATTTGCACAGCCCGCCTGTCCTTCGCCAACTATAAGACCAAGATGACTACTCTCCGACGCCCTGATGGATCTATCACATCTTCCAGAAAGGCAATGGAGAAGATTATCCATGACTTCTACTCAGATCTCTTTGATAGCCACGTCCACCTGCCCACATACCAAATTCCACAGGATAGATATATCATTTTCCAACGTTCTCCCTTCTGAAATCCGACATGCCATTTCGTCGGGAAAGAAAGGAACAACACCAGGCCCAGACAAAGTCAGACCCGAAAACCTGAAGAATCTGCAATCGATACTCATCAGTACACTAGCTCGGCTCTTCACACGCTACCTGTCAGAATGCAAGGTGCCCTCCCAATGGAAAACCAGCAGGACAGTTTTACTGTTCAAGAAGGGAGACATTCATGACATCGGCAACTATCGCCCCATCTGCCTGTTGTCCATCATCTACAAGCTGTTCACTCAAGTCACCCTGAACAGGATTGGCAGAACACTAGATGAAGGACAACCATGCGAGCAAGCTGGCTTCTGGAAAGG
>JAJIBD010010222.1:0-33035 GCA_021461705.1 Cryptotis parvus | reverse complement strand
TCTCTCTCTCTCTCTCTCTCTCTCTCGGATGATATTGATAGTGAGAAATGTGGTGGGGGGACAGTGAACCTTATACCACATCAAGCTGCACCCTGAAAACTATTGTCTGGTGACACAATGACACATTAATAAAGTAGATCAGTAAGCAAGATTAGCTGTCCTGTGTGACTTCCCACTTATTTATTTTTTATTCACCTTAAGTGAGCAACAGCTGCAGAGTGTAGTATTTACAGAGAAACAATGAGAGCTGGCTGTCCACTAGTCCCATTTGCTTGTGTTTATACAAGCAATATTATTTGTGCTATCGTGTCATTATATTTTATTGTAAAATAATACAATATAATAAAAATATTATATATTGTTATTATATATCATTGTGTTATTGTATATATTATGTTATGGTATTTATTTATATTATTATATTATTATTATTATGTTATATTTTATTGTATATAAATATAACAGATATAATAAAATAATATATATTGTGTTATATATTATTTGTGTTATACATGTTATTATACAAGCAATAACAACAAGGAATATTATTCTCAGAGCAATAGCCTGAAGAGGGGTAGAAAAAAGACAAATTCCCCTTCCCAACTTCTTGTTTTATTTTTAAATATTTTATTATACCACCGTTAGATATACAATTACAAGATGTTCATGTTTGAATTTTGGTTCTACAGTGTTCCAACACCCATCCCTCCACCCCTGCCCATCTCCCATCACCAATGTCCCCACCTCCCTCCCCCCTCCCAGCCTGCCTCCATGGCAGGTTCTTTATCTCCTTTCTCTCTCTCTCTCTCTCTCTCTCCCTTTCTTACACATTGTAGATTGTAATATATTCTAGAACATGATTGGTTCCACTAGTTTGATGTACCGGGTCCGGACCACAAAAATGGCGGCTATT
Organism: Cryptotis parvus; assembly: GCA_021461705.1. NCBI lineage: Eukaryota > Metazoa > Chordata > Mammalia > Eulipotyphla > Soricidae > Cryptotis > Cryptotis parvus. The sequence goes on along the minus strand of JAJIBD010010222.1, from coordinate 32,122 downwards.
ATGGTGAGCGAGTCTCATCCGGCTGCTTCCAGAGGCCCCACAGAGGTGATGGGCCCACTCCCAAAACCCATCTTGCCTCCTGGGAGCCTCATGGTCAGCTGAGCTAGGGGAGAGCCGGATGGCAGCTCTCCCCCATGCTTCTGAGTCTCTGCATCATGGCCGAGAGCCCTGAGGCAGTTCATGGGTGGGGCCACCAGGCCTCTGGGATGGGTCAGAGAGGGGAATGGGGACCCCAGCTCCATCTCCAGGAACACCCGGTGACTTCCGCCTCTGAGAGCCACCTACCTGGGCTCGAACTCGGCTGCTCTGAGCTGGTCTTGAGATCAGCGTCTCTCTTGCATGGGTTCTGATGAGCTGTGGGGTCCGACCGTGATAATGGCGGCTATTATGGTGAGCGAGTCTCATCCGGCTGCTTCCAAGGCCCTACAGAAGTGATGGGCCCACTCCCAAAACCCATCTTGCCTCCTGGGAGCCTCATGGTCAGCTGAGCTAGGGGAGAGCCGGATGGCAGCTCTCCCCATGTGTCTGAGTCTCTCATCTTTCTCTCTATCTCTATTTCTGTCTCTGTATTTCTCTCTCTCTTCTCCTACACCTTGTGACTTGCCTTACAGTTTATGATGCAATTATCTATGTGTATATTCAGTAGTGAGTTCTAGTGTGACATTATAGTTCCTCATTCCCCATCAACCTCCCCAGTTTGTTACAACTACAATGATCATTATGGTGTACAGATGTGAAAGATCCTGGGAAGGACCTGGTCCTAGCCTACTTTGTTATCTAAGCCTCTTGCAGCTGCTGCACTGTCACAGCTGTGCGTCTGGTCTGCCCCCTTGTCTGGTTCATCTGGTTGTGGAGGCTGCGAGCCCGTAGCCACGCCCACCGGCATGGAGAGGGAGGAGCCCAAATCCCTGCTCCAATTCCAGCCAGCATGGCTTCCCCCCCACATGACTGCTTTTACCCTAGGAGCTACGTTGGTCTCGGCCGGGGGACTAGCCGATTCCTCAGAGACTCCATGGGCTGCTCCACGTGGGCCGGGCAGCGCAGCTGTGCGTCTGGTCTGTCCCTTGTCCAGTTCATCTCTATTGTTACTGTTTTTGGCATATCGAATACACCACGGGTAGCTTGCCAGGCTCTGCCATGGCTCTGGGTTCATCCCAGGGGGCCCAGTCTTTTCCTATGTCAGACCATCCACCATCCAGGGCCCCACAGGGCAGGAGCCCTGGGGGGGTGTAGACAAGCCTGTCTCCTGTCTGCCACCTGCCAACGCAGCTGGGCACCGCAGCCACACCTGCAACACCTTGAGGGGAAGACTTCTGGCAGAAGTCTGCCCCTTCCCAACTTCTGGCAGACATTCAAGCTCCATCTGAACAAATCGCCCCCTTCTTTGATCTTGTCTGATCATTGACTCTCTGGCCCTGTACCTTGAGCCCAAGATACACATGAATATTGGATATCTTATGGGGCCGAGGGAGATCGTCACATAGGCGGGACACTGGCTCAACATGCAGCTGGCCTGGGTTCAACCCCCAGCACTCCATATTGCCCTGAGCTCAGCCAGGAGCTTTTTTTTTCTTTTCCAAATATCTTTCCATTGTGATTCTGTTGTAGTTTTTTAATTTTTTTTTTACTTTATTATACCACTGTGAGATATACAATTACAAAGATGTTCATGTTTAGGTTTCGGTCATACAGTGTTCCAACACCCATCCCTCCACCAGTGCCCATTTCCCACCCACCAATGTCCCCAATCCCCTCCCCCCTCCCCTAGCCTGCCTCTATGGTAGGTTTTGGTTTTTTTTTTTTTTTGCTTTTTGGGTCATACCCGGCAATGCTCAGGGGCTACTCCTGGCTCTGCACTCAGGAATCACTCCTGGCGGCCTGGGGGACCATATGGGATGCCGGGATTGAACCCAGGCCGGCATGAGCCGGCCGCGTGCAAGGCAACCGCCCTACCCGCTGGGCTATCGCCTCCGGCCCCTCTATGGTAGGTTTTTTAACTCTTTTATCTTTTATTTCTCTCTCCCCCTCCTCTCTTTTCTCTCTCTCCTTCTCTTACACATTGTGGATTGCAATGCATGCATTTAGAGGTTATCATGTGTATCTTTTTGCTTGTATTCAATGCTCAGTTCTAGGAGGGTATTATCACTTTTGACAATTATTAGCACACCGTTCCCTTCTCTCTGTCTTACCTAACCTCTGACTCCCACACGTTTGTGGTAGATAGCCAGGAGTGATTCTTGAGTGCAGAGCCAGGACTAAGCCTTGAGCACAGCCAGATGTGCCCTCTACTCTACACATACCCGTTCCCCAAAAAAAAAAAAAAAAAAAAAAGAAAAAAATCTTGGGGATTTAGGGCTGGAGAGCTATCTCAAGGGGCTGGAGTACATACCTGCTTGTAGGAGGCTGGGTTCTATCCCAGCACTACATTGTACGAGAACAACCCTGAGCACTGAGCCAGGAATAGCATCTGAGCAACACGGGCCGGGGGAGGGAGAAGAGGAGGGATAGAGAGAGAGAGAAAGAGATGGAGAGAGAGAGAGAGAGAGAGGGGATTTAGGTTTTCTGGACCGGAGAGGCAGTTGATAGGGTTCTTGGCATGTGACCAGCCCAAGTTCAATCCCTGGCACCCCACAGAGTTTCCCGAGTCTGTCAGAGTAATTCCTGAGCAGAGCGTCAGGAGTAGGCCCTGAGCACTGCTGAGTGTGGCCCAAAAAAGAAAACATAATAGAAATAAATATTAGCTAAACAGTTTTTGCCCTAGTCTTACTGTACTTAGAGAATTTGTGGAGGCTGCTGTTCTTAAAATGGGGTGTGCTCGCCCCAGATCCTTCCATTCTCTGCACGCTTTTTTTTTGGTTTTTTGGGCCACACCGGCGATGCTCAGGGGTTTCTCCTGGCTCTGCACTCAGGAATTACTCCTGGTGTTCCTCGGGGGACCATATGGGATGCCGGGATCGAACCCAGGCTAGCATGGGCCGGCGCATGCAAGGCAAACGCCCTACCTATTGCTCCAGCCCCTCTGCACACATTTTGTTTTGTTTAAATGAATGAATAAATGAATGACTTCTGGGGAAATGGAGTGTGGCTATCACAAACCGAACAAGATATCAAAAAGCACCTCTCTGAGAGAGAGAAAGAAAAAACAGAGAGAGAGAGAGAGAGAGAGAGAGAGAGAGAGAGAGAAGAGGCAAAGTACCTGCCATAGAGGCAGGCTTGGGGAGGAGGGAGGGAATCGGGGACATTGGTGGTGGGAAATGGGCAATGGTGGGAGGGATGGGTGCTGGAACACTATGACAAAAATCCAAAAATGAACATCTTTTGGAATTGTATATCTCACAGTGGTATAATTAAAAAATTTTTTAAAAAAATAAACACCTCTCTGCGGCCAGAGCAAGGGCACAGCAGGAGGACACTTTCACCCTGGTTCAATCCCACTACCCCATTACCCCATAGGCACCTCCAGCACCACCAGGAGTGAACCTTGAGAGCAGAGCCAGGAGTCGTCCACTGAGCACCGCCTCGATGTGGCTCCCAAACAAAAACAACGCACCTCTCCTTTTCTGGTTATTTCCAGAGCTCAGCTTCAGACCCCATGTCCCAGAGTGAAGAAGCAGATGGCAGGAATGTAAGAAATTTCTCCTGATTTTTCTGGGTTGATCCTGGTTTCCAAAGGCCCCATCTGGAGATACCCCTGAAGAGAAGCCCGTTGGTGTTTTTTCCTCCCACCCCTCTCCCTCTGTGGGCCAATCAGTGACTGTCTGTGCTGTGACTCAGGCTCTGTGAAGCCTTGACCGGGATGGGAATGTCTGTATTTGTTTTATCCCCTGGGAGGCTGAGAGAAAAGCACATTTTTAGAGTGGCTGGTCAGAACTCTATTTTTAAAAAAAGCTGTGTTTTCAAATATTAGACACCAATGTGGGGTTCCACCAGACAGCAGAATCACGGCTCCTAACTGAACACGTGGCTCTCAGTCTGCCGGAGGGTCGGGAATGAGCACGAGAAAGGGGTAGCTCCATGGTGTCGTGATTCGGTAGAGACTGTTTAAAGCATCTTCCTCCTGACTCCCAGAGTCCGGTTTCTGTGCCCTTATCCGAGGGGCTGAGGAATCTTCTCAGCTCTGCCCACTTCCCCCCCACGTCATCACGCACATCCTTTCTGTTTTAAGGTATGCATAAGCAGTGACTAGAGACGCATGGAATTGATCCTTAAAAGGATTAGTGAAAGGTTGCTGCTTATGTTTCGCTAATATTTTTGGTGATTATCATGGAGAAATCAGAATTAGAAGAACTATAAAGCACTACTTATTATTCAATCACAGAATTTTAAATATTAGGCCAAATATATGTACTATAATATAAACTCAGTATACATGTAGTATTTTACATAAAAATATAGACTATTTAATAGGTATCACTTCTTGTATCACTTGTCTTCCCGTTGTTCATTGATTTGCTCGAGCAGGCACCAGTAACATCTCCATACATCCTGTCACATGCAAGGGCATCTGCTTGCTCCAGGAACATAAAAGAGCCTCAAACCATTTCATCAGGTCATGGGAGTGAGGTCTATAATTGTTACTGGTATTTGGCATATCAAATATGACATGGGTAGCTTGCCAGGCTCTGCCGTGCGGGTGGGATACTTTTACAGAATATATATATCACTCAGCAGCAGTTTTAAATATCTAATTTAGGAGCGGAGGGATAGTTCAGAGATTAGGCACTTAGCTTGCATGTGGCCAACCTGGTTTGACTTGGTTCTAACACCCAGCACCACATAAACACATATGGTTCCCCTGATCACCACTAGGGTCACTCCTGAGTACAGAGCCAGGAATAGCCCTTGAGCACTGCTGGGTGTGAGCAAACAAAAAATCTAACACACACACACATATGTGCACACACACACTATGTGTGTGTGTTATAAATACATACACACATATAATCATATACTAGATATTACATATCTAACATGTAAGAGAACTAAAATGCTATAGATAAGCGTAAAAAGAAAGTAAGAATATATTTTATATTCTTAAATAATATAATAAAATATATGTTTAAATATATTATATACTATATGAACATATAAAGCACACTTCACATTTTGTGATATATATTAAATATGTTTTACATATTAAATTCCTCAACATATATTTTTAAATTGTGACTGAAATACATGCATTTTAAAAAATTAAACATTTTATTATACCACCGTGAGATATACAATTACAACGTTGTTCATGTTTGGAGGTTTCGGTCACATAGTGTTCCAGCACCCGCCCTCCACCAGTGCCCATTTCCCACCACCAATGTCCCCAATTCCCTCCCCCTCCCATAGCCTGCCTAAATGACAGGTTCTTTATCTCTTTTCTCTCTCCCCCTCTCTCTCTTCCTTCTCTTACACATTGTGGGGTGCAACTACATACACTTAGAAGCCATCATTTGCATATTTTTTTTGCCTGAAATACATGCATTTTAACTTCTCTGGCTCTATTTCTTTTTCTTTTCCTTCTTTTTTTCTCTTTGGATACACCCGGCGGTGCTCAGGGGGGTTACTCCTGGCTCTGCACTCAGGAATAACTGCTGAGCGTGCTTGGGGAACAATATGGGATGCCGGAAATCAACCCAGGTCGGCCGTGTGCAAGGCAAACGCCCTACCCACTGTGCTACCGCTCTGGCCCCTGGCTCTGTTTCTTAATTTAATTTTCAAGTTACTCCTGGATCTGAGCTCAGGGATCACTCATGGCAGGGCTCGAGGAACATATGGGATGTCGGGAATTGAACTTTGGCCACGTGCAAGACAGATTCCCGAGCCACTGTACTGACAGCTCAGATTCTGTTTTTAAATGCACACTCACTTATTACACTTACTTTTAAGACAATAGGCAAGAACCAAAGTGAGGGCCAGAGCAACAGTACAGTGAGTCTGCGATAGTACAATTTGCCTTGCACGGCTGACTCTGGTTCAATCCCCAGCATCCCGTATGCTTCCCCAAGCACCAAAGGTTCCCCATTGCTCCCCTTTAAGCACGCCCCCACTCTTGATTTATTTTCTCTCTCTGGTCCCCAGAGCTTAGGAAGGGGCCTTCGCTATTTTTAAAACTCAGCATTTGAGCCAAAATCCACTTCAGAGCTAAGGGACAGGCTTTATTTTGAAAGCAGAGCGCCACCTCGTGACCATTTATGGGCAGACATCTAAAATTGTTTAGACTATTTCCAGTTGGGGCAAAATCTCCCAATTTTCCTTGCACTGTAATTTTCTAGCTGTCCTTAGCTATATTTCAGTTTCTATTCACCTCTGGGATGGGAACCCTACCGTGTTGTCTGAATGATGTGACATCCTCCAAAGAGTGGAATCATTGCTTTCACAGGCTCAGGCAAAATCAGCAAGTATAACCCCGGTCCTCACATAACCCTCTTGAGAAACTTGTCACTTGTCACTTGTCTTCCTGTTGTTCATCAATTTGCTTGAGCAGGCGCCAGTAACATCTCCATTCGTTGGACATGAGCTCCATTAGTGTTACTGTTTTTGGCATATCTAATACACCCGGGCAGCTTGCCAGACTCTACCGTGGCTCTGGGTTCATCCCAGGGGGCCCAATCACAAATGTGATTATTCATCAAAAAAAAAATTGGGAGCTTTAGAGTGTCTCATCAATAAGAAACTCTTTGTGAGAGAGTGTCTTTTAAAAGCCATTTCCTAAGAACTTTCTTAGGAGAAAGCGCTTTGCGGTCATCTAATTTTTTTTTCTTCTCCCTCCCACCTTTTTGGTAAGGTTAAGCTTCCCATTACATATACATATACTATACCATCGAATCATTGTTTCACTGGATTAAGTTAGCTGGGAGGTAGCTAGAAATTTAAAATATAAAAATGGTGCTGGGTGCCAGAGCGAAGGACAGCATAAAGGCCTTGCACGCAGCCCCTGCACCACACATGGCTCCCAAGCCCTCCGGGGAGAGATCCCTGAGCACAGAGCCAGGAGGAAACCTCGAGTATTTTTAGGGGTGGTTCTTCCCCTCACTCCTGCCTAAAAAAGAAAGAAGGAAGGGGCCAGAGCGATAGCACAGCGGTAGGGCATTTGCCTTTCACACAGCCGCCCTGGGTTTGATCCCCTGGCATCCCATATGGTCCTCCAAGCACATCCAGGAATATTTCCTGAGTGCAGAGCCAGGAGCAAACACTGAGCATCACTGGGTGTGACCAAAAAAAAAAAAGCAAAATAAATAAGAAAGAAAGAAGGAAAAGGGCCGGACCCATAGTACATCGGGTAGGGCGTTTGCTTTGCATGATGCCAACCTGTGTTCGATCTGGCATGGCATACATTTCCCTGAGCATCGCCAGGAATAACCCCTGAGTGACCCCCAAAAAAAAAAAAAGACGGAAAGGTAAACACCAGAGAATCCTGCTTTCTTGCCCTGGGTGCTAAGCTGGTATACCCATGGGAAGCTAGAAGTGGGCGGGTTTCTCAACAACATCTTAAAAAATAAACACTGCTCAGGGCCAGAGCGATAACAGTACAGTGGACCATTTGGCCTGCATGCAGCTGCAGAGCCAGGGAGTAACTCCCTGAACATCCCTGGGTTTGCCAATCTGGCTCCAAATTAAAAAATAAAAAACACATCATCAGGGTGGCAGGGAATCTATTGGGATTCCTGAGTGCAGAGCTGGAAGTAACCCCTGAGTACCACCAAGGTGTAGCTAAAACAAAGCCCCTAAAAGACACAATTTGTTAATGCTTGTTTTGTGGCGTGTCGTCATCCGGGTCCTGTAGCATTTGAGAAGGCGCATTTTTCTCATGCTGAACAGGGACGGTCCTTGTTAATGTGTGTTATACTAAGACATACAGTTCAAGTCAAAGTTTCCTTACTGATTGTCAGGATGCTCTAGCCATTGCTGAGAGGTTGGTACTGAAGTTCAGGCGTCATTCCTGGTGGTGCTCCAGGAACCATGCGGGTTCGGGGATCCAGCCACATGCCATCCAGGCACCTTACTTCCTGTCCTGTCGCCCCTGCTCCCTCAACTCTTGTGTACTGTCGCCTTTCAAATCTGTTAGCATTTGCCTGATACAGCTATGTGTTCCAACGCTGCGCCCATATTTATTTAATGAGTAATTCTGATGAGTCAACAACTTTATCATTAAATAATGACCTATTGTCTCTTGTGGCCTCAAACCCAGGCTTCCTGAATGCAAAATGTGAAATTTGTGCTTAATCCCAAGACCTATCTATTCATTTGTTTATTTATTGGTTTTTATTTTTGCGTTGCTAGGAAGGAACCAGGACTTCCTGCTGCAAGGTAAATACATCCCTAGAAAGCAATTCTCTCTCTCTCTCTCTCTCTCTCTCTCTCTCTCTCTCTCTCTCTCTCTCTCTCTCTCTCTCTCTCTCCCTGTTTTTGTTTTTTCCAGTCACCTTTAATATTCTTTCTTTTTTTCTTTTTTGGATCACACCCTGCAATGCTCGGAGGTTACTCCTGGCTCTGCACTCAGGAATTACTCCTGGAGGTGCTGGGGGGACCATATGGGATGCTGAAGATTGAACCCTTGGTCGGCCACGTGCAAAGCAAACGCCGTACCCACTGCACTGTCGCTCCGGCCCAAATATTCTATGTCTTGCACTCTAGATAGTATCACTAATGTGTGCTAATATTGTATTGTATTATTAATATCGCTCATATGTGTTCTGTGTAGGTCTCTTTTACATTTGAATAATCACACGTTCTGGTAGCTTCGTGGATTTGCATATTCATTTAAGGAAATAAACACCTCAGACGGGGAAATTTCCAGCAGTTTCTTTGACAGGGAGAAGCAATTCCTGGCTCTGCGCTCGGGAGTGCCCCCTGGCGGTGCTGGGAGTCCGTACAGTTGTTTCTTGACTAAATCACCCCTTCTCCCTTTACCTTTGGGATAATACGCTTCTAGTATAGAAGTAATCAACTGGGTGGATAGCAAGGATTCTGGATTGGGTTTTTTTGGGGGGAGGGGCATACCCTGCTGTGCTCAGGGCTAACTCGGGCTCTATACTCATGGATCACTCTTGGTGGGCTTGGGGGACTATATGGGGTGCCAAGGATTGAACCGGATGGACCACGTTCAAGGCAAGTGCCCTACCAGGTGGACGATGGCTCTGACCCAAGATCCTGTTTCCTTAAGGGGGAGCTTCCACTCCCGCCTCTGGGATGCGGGTCTCTCCTGAGACCGGGACCCTGGAAAGACCCCAGAGTTACAGTCGCCTTTTCTGATAAGAATATTTTTTCTAATAACAATATTTTTTCCCTCTTAGTTTTGAGCCCCACTTGGCGCCGCTCAGGAGACCAGATGTGGGGCTGAAGATGGGACAGCGCCTCCTGCGAGCAGGGCATGTGCTCCAGCCCCTTGAACTACCCTCCAGCCCCAGAATAATCCTTGTTGCACTGGTCAAGATAGCCACGGACAGAGAGAAAACAGAGATCGTTGAGCTTTGGGGTCATGCTCGTTGGTGCACACTTTGTCTCAAAAGCTTAACTGAAGTATACTGTGAAACCGTGTTTATGGCTATGTTATTTGACAAGTGGAAAGTTGCTCTTCTGAATGATTGTGGAGCATTCTCTGGTGAAAGGAGGTGGTATTTGACCAGGGATGCTCTTCGACGCTTTCTTGCAACTATCAGGATGCAGGGAACGCATGAATGACTTTAATCACTTTATCACAGTGAGGGTTCCTTCCAAAGGGCAGGTGAATGACAGACAATGAACAGCGAAAAAACGTCAGAAAAGTCTAGTGCTCTCCAGACCACAGGAGGAATTTGAAAAAGGCTGGTGACTGCCTGTTTAATTGACAGGCGTGTCCCGGCTCGTGGCTTGGATTGGCCCTCAGAAGCCACCCGTCCTGAAATCCGACGGTTATGTCTCCGAGCAACTGACTGTTATCACGGTGGTGCCAGGGCCGCGGTGATGCCCCGGAGTGAGGGGCTAGAACGTGCCGGTGAAGCCAGAGAGGCCTTCGGCATCCAGGGCCCCTGCTTCCGGCCTAGCCTGGGGTTGCATGCACCACTCAGGGTGTGCCTTGGCGAAAACCCAAGAGGCAGAGTAGGATTATGTTCGTTGGGGGTGCGGGCGCACATCTGGCAGTGTTCAGTGACTACCCCAGGTTCTCATGCTCAGGAGTGACTCCTGGCAATGCTTGGGGGTCGGGGGTCCCTGTGCGCATGGCGGAGGGAACCCAGGGAGTTGCATGAGAGCAGGTGCCTTAACCCCTGCACTATCTCTCTGGTCTCTGGAAGTCATGTGACTAAGACATAGTGTACCTTTCGGGCCGGAGCCATAGCCCAGCGGGTAGGGCGCTTTGCCTTGCACGGCGGCCCATGCCGCCCAGGTTCCATCCCCAGCATCCCATATGGTCCCCCGAGCACCGCCGGAGTGATTCCTGAGTGTAGAGCCAGGAGAGATCCCCTGAGCATTGCCGGGTGTGACCCAAAAAGAAAAAAAAAAAAAGTTTACCTTTAAGAAATTGGGGTCGGAGCGGTAGTATAGCGGGAGGGCGTTGGCCTTGTATGCAGCCAACCGGGTTCTCTTCCCACCGGTCCATATGGGCCCCAGAGCACCGCCCGAGTAATTCCCAAGTGCTGAGCCAGGAGTAACCCCCTGTGCTTCTCTGGGTGTGACCCAAAAAAGCAAAAAAATAAACAGATAAAATTGACGTGCAGCAGTTTGTGAACTATTACGGAAAGCCCCTAAACAATGCTGCTCTTGATGGCAGTGACACCAAAGGGGGCGTGGGTGTATATGTCATTGTAGCTGCTCCTCTCAAGAAGCTTAAGTGTCCCCTGAAAGGCTAGAGATGGAGGCATCGATGTTCCCATCTCAAATATATGTAGAGAAGACTCTGGCCATTATCAAACCGGATGTCATTGACAAAGAGGAGGAAATTAGAGATATTATTATCAGAGCTGGATTCACCATTATTCAGGTAACTGCTGCACACACCGTCATTGTTTTTCCCCAGTGCTTGTGTAGTGTGTGTGTGTGTGTGTGGTGAGAGAGAGAGAGAGAGAGAGAGAGAGAGAGAGAGAGAGAGAGAGATTTGGCCCTTTTGATGTTTAGTATTTAGTCAACAACGTTAGTTTATTCTAAGTACATAAGTTTCATTTCCCCCACACTCCAAGAGATATAAATGAGAGCTTAAATTTTCCTCCTCCACCTGTCCTGTTTCACCCCAAACCGCAGTCTCCAGAGAAGCAAGCCACTTAAAACCTGCTGCTCCTCCAAGATTTTCCTGTAACTTCACATTTCCCCCATAAAATAGAATAAACAGCCCTGACCTTCCAAATTCCTACAGATTCATTCTTATGACACAAACCTGCCATGCGTGGGGCTGCAGTGATGGTACAGCAGGCAGGGAGTGTGTTTCCCTGCGTGCAGCCGACCTGGGTTTGATCCCCAGCATCCCATGTGGTTCTCCCAAGCCTGCCAGAAACTCCCTGAGCCAGAGCCAGGAGTAAACCCTGAGCATTGCCAGGTATGGCACCAAAAGAAAAACCAGAACCAAACCTTCAATGTGCAATCAGCCATACTAGTTTCAAGTTATTCATCACCTAATAAGCTATTACTGAACTGTCATTTATAGTTATATTAAAATAGCATTTATGGGCGGAGCGATAGCCCAGTGGGTAGGGTGTTTGCCTTGCACGCGCCGGCTGGATTCGATCCCCGGCATCCCATATGGTCCCCTGAGCACCGCCAGGAGTAATTCCTGAATGCAGAGCCAGGAGTAACCCCTGAGCATTGCTGGGTGTGACCCAAAAAGAAAAAAAAAATAGCATTTGTTGGGGCGGAGCGATAGCCCAGCGGGTAGGGCATTTGCCTTGCACGCGGCGGCCTGTGCCGGCCCGGGTTCGATCCCGGCATTCCATATGGTCCCCGAGCACCGCCAGGAGTAATTGAGCGCAGAGCCAGGAGTAACCCCCTGAGCATTGCCGGATGTGACCCAAAAAAAAAAAAAAAAGCATTTGTTTATATGAAGTATCATGGTTTATATGTTTATATCATATAAACATTTGTTTATCTGAGGCACCATGGATAACAATACTTAATGGTTAGTGGTAGGGTTTTATGCGTGAAATGTTCCCATACTCACCTTCCACGAAGTGTCACCCCAAGTTATTACCCCCTCACATTCTCCCACTGTGGAGACCTCACTTCTGTAGTCTGTGAGCTGTCATTTTTAAATGCTTTTGTTCACTCTGTTTCTCTTATAGAGAAGAAAACTACAATTTAGTCCTGAACAATGTAGCAACTTTTATGTGGAACAATATGGGAAAATGTTTTTCCCCAATTTAACAGCTTATATGAGTTCTGGACCTCTGATTGCCATGATATTAGCTAGACAGAAAGCCATCTCCTACTGGAAAGAACTTTTGGGACCAAGTAATAGCTTGGTAGCTAAGGAGACATACCCAGACAGGTAATTTCCCCTGGGGGAAAAAAAATGGAATCCAACTGTGAAGTGAAAAAAAAAATCATTTCAGTGTAATGGAAATTTAACTTGAAATCGTTTCTTAAATCATCATCTTTTTTAATGGGAAGTGTCCATTTTATACTTTTAACTATATATCACTGTCTTCATTGTCTTCCCGTTCATCATCAATTGACTCGAGCAGGCCCCAGTAACATCTCCATATGTCCTGTCTCATGCTAGTAGAGCCCAAAGGGCACCTGCTTGCTCCAGGAACATAAAAGAGCCTCAAACCATTCCATCAGGTCATGGAAATGAAGTCTGAAATTGTTACTGGTATTTGGCATATCAAATACAACACGGGTTGCTTGTCAGGCTCTGCCGTGCGTGTGGCATACTCTTGTAGTCATCTCTAAATCCAGTATTTATTGTTGAACTGAGCGGCCGCAAGCAGCCACCGAGCCAGGCTGTGATAGGCTAGTCTGCTGGGTGGAGTTCTGACGAGAGGGAAGTCCGCATGTGGAAGATGGAGGCCCTCATGGAGTGGGGGGTTGTCTGGCTTGTTGCAGAGCTCTGCTGGGATGGCGGGCCAGGGCTAGGAACCCGCCATCCCCTCCTGGGCGCCTCGTGAGCAGCTGGGCACAGGGAGATGGTATTAATAGATGTTTGGTATTAATAGATGTTTAACTATATAAGGTATGCTGATCCAGAGACAGACATGGGGCAGAACTGCTACTTTCTCTCCCTGTGCCCAGCCACTCACAAGGAGCCCAGGAGAGATGCAACAAGCCAGACGACCCCCACTCCATGAGGGGCCTCCATTATCCACATCCGGACTTCTCTCTCTGTCAGAACTCCACCCAGCAGACCAGCCTATCACAGTCCGGTTCGTGCAGCCGCTTTGGCCGCCGTGGTTCATCAATAAATGCTGGATTTAGAGATGACTGCAAGAGTATGCTACCTGCACGGCAGAGCCTGGCAAGCTACCCGTGTTGTATTTGATATGCCAAATCAAATACCAGTAACAATTATAGACCTCATTTCGGAATGGATTGTGGCTCTTTATGTTCATGGAGCAAGCAGATGCCCTTGGGCTCTACTAGCATGAGACAGGACATATGGAGATGTTACTGGGGCCCGCTCGAGCAAATCTATGAACAACGGGAAGACAGTGATACAGTGAACTATATAAACATCTATTTATATCAAATACTACCAAAAAGTCTCAGAGTATCAACTTAGAGGCGATAATCCTTATTCTCTTATGGTTATACTTACTGTAGTAGGATTTTTTCTCTAGGAAAATCAGTATAACATTTTTGTAATTTTTAATTTTTTATGCTTTTTAAATTTTTTATTGACTGGGATTCTGTGGTTTGCAATATGATGGTTCCTCATGCGTGTGACTCCAGTACCACACCTGTCGAGACCCACCTCCCACACACACACACACCAACTGAATTGTTCAGAACAGTTCTATGGTTTAGTTGCTTGGACCTTTGTTATTACCTTAGGGGAAAGCCAGTTTCATATTGTAAAAGAATATTGATAACTCTAAAATGCCTAGACACCTAAGTTTTTAGCACTATTTACGTGGAAGCAACAAGATACAGAGATTTTGTAAATTTGCACATATTTTGATTCTATAGTTCTCACAATGCACCTTTTTTTCCACTTAGAGCTGCTCGCCTGTGCTGACCTGCAGATTTAAATGTGCCTGAGGGGCCAGGGGAAGGCTCTAAGGGCTGGAGCTTTGCATGAGGAAGCACTTGCCCTCCAATCCCACCCCAAACAAAAAAAGAGGTATGAACCCCTTTTAAATAGATTTAAACAAATTTAAAAAAATTAGCACTGAGGTGGCTGGAGAAAGTGTTTGGGAAGTAAAGCACTTGTCTTTCATGATATCATTTCAGACAACACTGGTGCCATCCTGAATTGGGTGATGACTACATGCAGCCAACCTGGGTTCAATTCCTGGCATTCTGGATGGTCCCCAAGCCCACCAGGAGTGAGCCCCTAATCCCAGAGCCAGGAGAAAGTTGAGCATCAGTCAGTGTGCACCACCATAAAAAACCAATGTTTTCTCTTCTCTATCTTTATTATAATAATATGACAACTATGTTAGTTATAAGGCTCTGGACAATGACAGGCCATTCTAACTTGCTTTTAGTCTAAGGGCAATATACGGCACAGATGACATCAGGAACGCACTGCATGGGAGCAAAGACGTCATTGCGGCAGAAAGAGAAACCGATTCCTGTTTCCTGAAGGTGAGTTAAATCAGACAGGTGTGTCCTTGCTATCAGCTTTTTCCTTCTTTGGCAGAGGGTGTGGGGATGGGGAACATAGCTCTGAAGTGTGAACTTTTCTGGGATACATCTGATCATATTTTCTTTCACTTTCCTTTTTCATTTATCCCAATTTTTTGACCCACACCCGGTGGTGCTCAAGTTTTCTCTTTGTTCTGGGCTCAGGGATCACTTATGGCAGGGTCGCAGGGACCATATGGGATGTAGGAATCAAACCTGGGTTGGCTGCATGTGAGACAAGTACTTTACCTACTGTACTGTCTCTATGGCCCCATATTTTCATGTTACCCACTCTTATGACCTTGAACTGACACTGGAAAACTCAGCTTTCCCTCAGAATTAACCATGGCCTTCAGGGTTCTGACCTGAATGTATAGAGTTGCAAAAAAAATTAGTTTAAATTCTTTATAACATATTATCAGTGAATGATTTGTACAACTATATCATACCTATACATCATGGGGCCAGAGTGATAGTATATAGCAGATAGCATTTCTGTCTTGCAAGTAGCCAAACTGGGTTTGATCCCTGACTTTCCATATGGTCCTCTGAGCACTGTTGCAAGTAATTTCTGCATGCAGAGCCAGGGGTAACCCCTGAGCATCGTCAGGTGTGGACCCAAAATAAAAATAAAACCCAACAAAAACATTATACATTGGTTGTTCTTAATGAAATGTGTAAGGCACGGAGAACAGCTATGCCCACCATGCTAACAAAGGCTGCCCATGTCAGTCCTGTCTCAATGTCTGTACCAGCTGCAGAGAATTTGATTTCTTCCACACTCCTTCCTTGACCCACAGTTTCCACGCACGGTGTGATGACACGTGCAGCCAGAGAAATAGTACAAAGGTTAAGACGCACTACCAACCCCAGTTCAGTTCCTAGCACTGCATATGGCCCCCAAGGCACCACCAAATGTGGCACAACCCTCACTCCTCTCCAGAAACCCAAAAGAAATGGTGGATATTAGCCCCCAAAGACCTACTTGTAAAACACATTGTTGTACAAATTCCTTGCTGTATTAAAAAATTTGTATTACAAAATATTATACCCTGGGCTCTGCCCCAAGGCCCTGGATGGTTGATGATCTGGCACAGAAAAAGACTGGGCCCCCTGGGGATGAACCCAGAGCCACGACAGAGCCTGGCAAGCTACCCGTGGTGTATTCTATATGCCAAAAAGCAGTAACAATAATGGACCTTATTCCCAATGAATGGAGACATGACTGGCACCTGCTGGAGCACGTATCAGTGAACAATGGGAAGACAAATGACAAGTGACATTACAAATTTATTTTTACCTTCTGACAAAACTTAAAAGATATTTCTGTCCCAAATCTTTCTTTGTTTTATTACTTACTCCTAAAGAAATAAAATAAAAAGGAATAGGAACCCATATTACAGATTGTAAGGGTGTGTCCATCAGTCTATAAGAGAGTAAGCAGTGTGTACTTATTCGGGGTTAGAGTTGGAAAGAATCTTACAAGTTTTGTATGCTTATATATTTATAACACTATGTATTCTAGTTACTCTAGGCATAGAAAAATAGAAAATAATATAGATAAAACAATATCCTAATCTGAGGCATAAATCCTATCAGTGTTTTTCCGTTCCACCACCCCCTGTGTGGTGTGATTCTCTGTGCCTGCTGTCAAACCATCGGGCAATCTGCCTAGCTCTAGTTTCTTTGGCCATGTTTAATGACTGTGGTGTTTCATTGCTGCTAAGCTTTAATCAGAATATATTTGTGTTTTCAGTAATTATAGAGCCCGTTCAGATTGGACAAGCTGCTCTGGACTATTTAAATTTACATGTAACGCCAACTCTGCTTAGAGGACTCACAATTCTTTGTAAGCAAAAGCCAGGAGATCCTTTAGTAAGAAACCCTTTTATTCACATTCAAGAATACCTTGTATAGCTTTCTCTTTCTTAAAAAATGTACCCTTTGGAACAGTGCAAGTGCAGAGAGATGGTTTTAAAGGTGGTTTTAAAAACACTATTTTATAGGTAATTTAGCTCTTTCCTTTGGGGGGGGGAATACGCTTAAGGGTTACTCCTGTCTGTTCGCTCAGGAATTACTCTTGGTGGAGCTCGGGGACCATATGGGATGCTGGGGATCGAACCCGGTTCGGTCACGTGCAAGGCAAATGCCCTACCCGCTGTTCTATCGCTCCAGCCCGTTAGCTCTTTCCTTATGCAACTTAACTTGTGGGGGGGTAGGGAAGAGTTGGGGTCACACGACAGGTGCTCAGGGGCTATTCCTGGCTGCTGTTCTCAGGTACTCATGGGAATTATATGCAGCACATATATAGAGACTACATATAGGCTATAAATAGTCTCTCTGTTTAGGTTTTTACATTTATTTCTGTGTTGGTATACAACCAGAGAGGTTGGGAGAGTCTCCAGACCAGGCCCTTGCAAGCAAGAGGCATACCAGGGACCCCACTCCTTGCTGAGTGGGTGGGCTGGCACCTGTGAGTCCACCCTCTGGAAAAAATACAAGCATGCTTCTCCTTGGCTAGTTACCCTTTACCACTAGTTATACATAACCTATAGAATAGCGCCTGAAGCTCTCCTTGGTCTCCTCATCCTTTGTTTAGTCCCAATGTTAAATATTGACCTTCCTCCTTAACGCCTGGGTCCTGCTATATGCAGGTGGTGGGCTCCATGGAAATTTACACGCTGTGGTATGTGCACCTGGTTTCTTTTGTTCTTTGTAAGTGACGTCATTCTATGCCTACATGTGAATAAAAAGAGGCCGTGTTCTGCTGCTCGATGCCACCAGAGCCAGCAAGAGCCGTGATCCTCTGGTTAATTCCATTCTAACTTGTGAATTCTTATCTCTGAACCTCCAACCAATAGAGATCTCACACAGTATTTCTGTATCCTTTTTGTTTGTTTGTTTTAGTATATAGATTGGATAAATTAGTTCTAGATTTTCGGTTTTATTTACTTGGTTTTTTTTTTTTTTTTTTTTTGGGCCACAGTCAGTGATTCTCAAGTGTTTCTCCTGGATCTGCTCTCAGAAATTACTCCTGCGATGCTCAGGGGACCATACAGGATGCCCGGCATAAAACCCAGGTCAGCTCCCCACCAGGTGTGTTCTGTGGTGGGCAGGCCCCGAGGCACTCCTTTCCAGGATAAAGGGCTGGAACTTTGAGAAGGGGACCAAGCCACACCCAACTTCTTCGGATCTTCCACTGGACTACCTCCACCCCGACCCCTGACTCCGGAACCACCCACCGACACTCCAAAATTCAAAACCCGGGCGCGCTAATATCTATCTACCTGAGATACCACTGAGCATTTGCCCCTACATTCTTTGCTATACATCCCTAACTGCAAAGTAATTCAGGTACCTACTAACTCTATTGACTAGTCACCCAGAACACATATTTTCAACCTACGATAGTCATTATGGTAAAGCAACGCAGAATTCCTTCAAGCTCTATGATTGAAGTCACTAATACAGATGAGTCAAGCAATAACGATGAGCTATATAACCTCTCTGAAAAGGAGTTTCGGAAGGAACTGTTAAAGATTCACAAGGAATTCAAAGAAACAATGGAATACAAAGTCAATAAAATACAAGAGGACATGAGAGCAAAATTGAGTAAATTTCAGACCAAAGTACAAGCAGAAATGACAGATATTAAAAATGAGGTAAGTGAACTGAAAAACAGGGGAAGGCCTCCAAAGCAGAGTAACAGCTACTGAAGAAAGAATTAGTGATCTCGAAGACGAGGGTCAGAGATTCTTTAGAGCAACATCAGAAGATGGAAAAAAAGACTCACAATCAATGAACAGACTACCAGAGAAAATCGGGATGAAGCCAAAAGGAACAACATACGCATCATTGGGGTCCCAGAAGGGCAAGAAGAAAACCCTGATGAAGAAGAAACTGTCAAAGCCATCATCGCTGAGAAGTTCCCTGAACTGAAGAAAGCATGCTCCCAGATACAGGAGGCCCGTAGGATACCAGCTAAAAGAAACCCCAATAAGAATACTCCAAAAATGACAAAACGATAGACAGAGATAGAATACTGAAAGCAGCAAGATCAAAGAAGGAAATCACATACAAAGGAGCATCCCTGAGATTTACAACAGACTTCTCAGATGAAACACTCCAAGCCCCAAAACAATGGTGGGATATTGTGAAAAGACTCAATGAACTGCAGGCCTCACCAAGAATTCTTTACCCAGCTAGACTTACTTTCAGATGTGAAGGAAAGATACACAACTTCATGGATAAACAACAACTCAGGAAATTCATAGACTCAAAACCAACTTTAAATGAAGGATTGAAGGGTCTATTGTAAAATAAGACAACCCAAAACCACAACAAGTTTAAACAGAAAAAATGGCACAAAATCCAATGACAATAATATCTCTCAACGTCAACGGTCTAAATGCACCAATTAAGAGACACAGGGTGGGGGCCGGAAAGTGTGTTCTTTGAAATTCTCTATGTATCATCCACAAATGAAGTTTTACTTCTTCCTTTGCAAGCTGAAACAATATTTGACAATCTTGCATAATGCAAAACTTAGTGTTTCAACTTTTTGATGGAAATGATGATTTAGGGGGCTGGAGCAATAGTACAGCAGGTAAGATGCTTACCTTGCACACGGCTGACCTGGGTTTGATTCCCCAGCATCCCATATGGTCCCTGAGCACCACCAGGAGTAATTCCTGAGGGCAGAGCCAAGAGTGACCTCTGAGCATTGCTGGGTGTGACCCCAAAATAAATAAAGAAGTTTTGATTTTATCACGCTAGAGAGATTATACAGAAGGCGCAGCACTTATCTTGCACACAGCTGGTCTAAGTTTGATCTTTCACATATGGTCCCCAGGCCCCACCAGGAGTGATCTCTGAGCAGAGTCAGGAATAAGCCCTTACACCACTGTTGTGGCCCTAATAAAAAAGGAGTTTAGATTTATTATTGATTTATAAAGATGTATACATTTTGTGAACATAACTTTATAGATCTATATGTGCATTACTTTTGAATTGATTTTATATTGTTAAATTTAAAAAAATAAAGTGATGTAGTATATATATTAAAGAAAATATTTAGATGTTTAGTGATTTAAAACTTTTTTAAAACTTTTGTTTTCTCCCTCCTCTCTCCCCGCCCACCTTAGGTCTGGCTAGCTGATTGGTTGCTGGAAAATAACCCCAACAAGCCTAAACATAACTATCCAAATAACATCAAAGAAGAACCTAAAAGTCCTTCAAAGGGGAAATTTCAAATTATTGTATAAAAGCCATGCTTTTACTTAAAACAAAACCCCATACAATTGCTGTTTCAAGTAACCACACATATAAAACTTATTTTCCCATTTGTCTCCTATAAACACGTTTTATAAGAATTATTTTGTATAGTAGATATTAACTAAGGTAAAATAAAGGTTTAGGGTATTTTTTTGTTAGCAATTACAAAATGGAATTTAGTTCATAGAATCAATTTGTATCAGCTCTATCAGCATACAAACTGATAGATGTGGCTAATGCGGCTAAATTATTCCTACATTTTTCAAATGCTATTGTAAATAAAAATGAATTTTCCACCTCTTCCTGTTCCTTCTTCCTCTCTCCTCCTTCTGTGCTCAGTGCTCAGGGATCATGTCTGTAGAGCCTTTGGGATGCTGGCATCTAACCACATCATTGATTGAACCAAATCACTTAACTCCAGTGCTTGCCTCTCCTAGACTAATTAAAATTTTTTTTCTCACCATGTTTTTCTCATGAAATTCTCAAACAATCATGCCCTTTCTTTCAGGTCCTTAGAGCAAAGGTGTTTCCAGTCTGCCCTGATCTGTTTATTCGGGTGGGCGTGGGGCTCATAAGCTACCACTCAGTCTCCACAAGCTCCTCTGCAGCCCAGTCTCTCAGGCCAGAGAGCTATGGCGGTTGTCGATTTTTTGATCCGAGGTACCACATATGTCCTCCACGTATCACCACGGCTCACTCAAGTGGAGGTAAGTGCTAGGCCCCTGAGCCCCGCTGTGTGGCAGTAAAATAGCAGGAAGGCAGTCTGGAGGCGTGGTGGGCAGAGGGTCGGATCCAGGGCCTCCCTCACACAGGCTCTGTCACTGAACTTACATCCACACCCTCTACCGCTTTGACACTGTGTTTGTCTGGGCTCAACAGAACATCCCCCTAGTCTCTGGGCTCCTTTCCTGTAATCAAAGCTGCATTAACACAGAGCAGGCACAGCGGGAGGCATTTGCTCTGAAAGCGGCTGCCTTTTTTTTTTTTTTTTTGAAGTTTTTGTTTATTTGACTTGGGGTCACACCTGGGGTGCTCAGGGCTTACTCCTGGCTCTGGGTGGTGCCAGGGCTCCACCCTGGAGTTGATCATGCCAGGGAAGCATCCTAGCAGACGTTCCTCCCTGCCCCTCTTATGCCTATTGAAAGAAACAATCACTACTTCCTTTTTCATTTGTTTTGGGGGCCACTCCCAGTAGTGCTCTGGGGCTCTGTGCTTGAGGGACTGGGGACTCTATGAGATGCCAGGGAATCCCTGGAGTCTCACCAGGATGATCCCAGAGTGCAGTCAGGAGTTAGCCCTGAACACAGATGTAAAACACAAACTGTCTGTGGGGTCATAGAGATGGTATAGCTGGAAAGACGTTGATGTCACAGGTGAGGTCGGGTCCTGAGCAAGTAGAGCACTCACAAAGAATCTCCACAAGTCACTTTGGGGAAATAACTCACTCCTAGGTGGAAAAGGGATGTTTGAATTAGGGGAAAGTAATCAGGTAGGGTGAGAGGGGATTAAAACAGGGTGTGTGCTCCTGCACAGGATGTGTGCTTAATGCGTTGAGCTACGGTCAGATACAGGGCTTGCCAGAGTGATAGTCCAGAGGGAGGGGGTGTTTGCCTTGCATGTAGCTTACCCGGGTTCCATTCCTGGCATCCCATATGTTCCCCTGAGCACTGCCAGCAGTAATTCCTGAGTGCAGATGCAGGAGGAAGCCCTGAGCATTGCTGTGTGTGACCCTAAAATCAAAAGAAAAAAAAGATACTGGGCTTTTGAGGAGCTGATCCCAGATCGATCCCAGCCTCTGGCTTTCCCCAAGCCCTAGAGATCCCTGAGCAAAGCCAGTTATGGAGCAAAACTATTTAGAATTGGGATTAAAAAAAAAATAGGGTCTGGGGCAATAGTCCAGCAGGCTATTGTGCATTTGCCTTGCATACAGCCAACCTGAGTTGGATCTCCAGCATGCATATGGTCCCCTGAGCACCACCAGGAGTAATATCTGAGTGCAGAGCAGGAGTAACCCCTGAGCACTACCAGATGTGACCCAAAAAGCAAAAATAAATATAATTAAAGAAATAAACTCAATGATCAATAGATAAACATTAAACCCCAACAGCACGGCCTGAGAGAGCAGTGGGGTTCGGGCTGGAATGCATGCTTGGCACGGAGCCTGGCTGAGGCCCTGGTGTGAGTAGCCCTGTGAGCTGCAGAGTGTGACCCTGGTCTAACCCCCCCCCCCCCATACCCCCACCCCCAAATGAAGCTCTTTGGTTTGGGACCATACCTGATGCTTCTCGGGCTACTCCCAGCTGGGGTCTGTGAGGTGCCAGGGATGGAACTGGAGCCTCCCGCATGCCAAGTGCTCCAGTCCAATGAATGTCTTTCCAACCCAAAACACACTTCTTTGGCAGGGGGTGGGGAGGTCACATCCAGCAATGCTTCCCCCTCCCGGCTCTGCAGTCAGGAACTACTCCTGGCAATGCTCAAGGGGCCGTTTGGGATATCAGAGATAAAACCTGGTTCAGCCACATGCAAAGTAAATGCCCAACCCATATACTATTACTCCAGCCCCCTAAACCCACATTTTATGGACAATTAATTTACAAGGGATTCTGGAACATGCAATGAAAAGAGTACATTTTAATAAGTTGTATCATGAAGACTGGATTACACATGCAAAAGAATGAAACTGGAGTATTCTAATTCGAATACTTGATCCACAAAAAAAATAAATCCAAGGGACTGGAGTGATAGTACAGCAGGTAGGGCCGTTTGCTTTGCCCATAGACTACCTGGGTTCTATCCCTGGCACCTCATATGATCCCCTGAGTCTGTCAGGAGTGATCCCTGAATTCAGATCCCTGAGCACAGATAGGTGTGGCCCAAAAATCAACCAATAAATGAATGAATACATTCCAAATGACTCAAGGAACTCAAAGTACCTTACATTGTGTAGAAGATAAAGTTGCAGGCAGAGAGATGGGACCTTGGTAATGAGAAATCATGAAACCAAGAAGGAATTACCTAGCCTTGAAGTAGCCCAAAGGCTTGAGGACCACACCTGCATCAGGTGCAAATACTGAACTCCTTTGGGGTGGGCTGCGAGAGAGGCTAGGTTTTGGGGGCCACAACTGGTGATACTCAAGGGCTACTCCTGGCTCCGCACTCAAGAATTACTCCTGGTGGTGCTCAGGGCTCTATATCAGATGCCAGAACTAAACCTGCATTCAGGCAAATGCCCAACCCGCTGCAGGCTCCGGCAGCAGAAGAGGAAGCGGCCAGAGAAGGCCACTCCCTCTGGCCCCTCCACTTTTTTTGGGGGGTCACACCCGGCAATGCTCAGGGGGCTACTCCTGGCTCTGCACTCAGGAATTACTCCTGGCGGTGCTCAGGGACCATATGGGATGCCGGGATCGAACCCCGGGCACAGGCCAGGCCTGCGCGCAAGGCAAACGCCCTACCTGCTGGGCTATCGCTCCAGCCCCCCCACTTTTGTTTATGGGAGACATGTCTCTGTACAACAGAGTTCTGGAATAGATGTGGGGGTTCAGGACAGCAGGGAGCCCCCTCTCTAATGAATAAGAAATTCTCAGGTGAAGGAGTGGGTGAAAACGAGCCTAGAGTTTCTGATGAGAATAGAGGCGGGTCAATTAGTGTCCAGGGGCCCTTGACTCCGCCCCACCTGGTGGGGACAGCGGAGCCCCTCCCACGGGGCCCCTCCTCCTTTCGGTGGGGGAGGCCGCCACAGAGCCCCACCTTCCACCCGAATATATTTGCCCCAGCCTCACTCCACGAGACTACCTTCAGAGAGGCTTCGGGAAGCGCTTCCCTGCGAGACCAGCCTGCCTTGGACGCAAAGGGACACTCGCTTCAGGACTTCTCAGGTGAGCGGGAGCAGGGGGTGGTCTGGGTTCAGGAGTAGCTGCCCTTTGGGGGCCAGCTGGAAGTCTCACCTCCAGGGGAATGCAGACCCTTATTTGGCTTATTTGTTAGAGAGAAGTTGAGCCACATCCGTAGTGCCCAAAGACTACTCCTGGCTCTGAGTTTAGGAAGGTGCCCTGTTAGTGCCCTGTTAGTGCTGGCAACACGCCAGGCAAGGAAGCCCTTACCGCCCTGCTATCTCTGTGGTCTCATGGTTTATCTTCCTTTGTTTGGTTTTTGAGCCACTCCTGCTGGTACTTCGGTTTCCTCCTGGTTTCCTCCTGGCTCTGCACACAGGAATTACCCCTGGCGCTGTTGTGAGAACCGTGTAAGATGCTGGGGATGGAATCAGGTTGGCTGTGTGCAAGGTGAATTTCCTACCCGCTGTACTGTTTCTCCAGCTGTGATTTTGTTTTCTAGCTCACACCCAGCGATGCTAGAGGCTTTCTGCTGGCTGTGCTTGGGGCACAGTATGTGGTACAGGGTATGAACCTGGTTCGGCTTCCAGCTATCTGCCCAGCCCCAGCGATGTTATTCTATGTCTAGGAATGGATGGTGACTTCAGAGTACGTCTGCTTGCTAAAAAGTCGCTGCACTTTTACTTCATGTCCTCTAAACTGCCGTGGGCAGCCAGTTCTCAGGTGTTGGAGGACAGGTTTAGCTAGTTTGGGAGCTCTGCTGTTTTGCCCACTCACAGCTTAATCTACTTAAGCCAAGGTTCATTCTAATGAGATCTCTCTTCTATATAAACACTGCTAGAGGGTGTGGCAGTTACAGAAGTCACCTTGACTCTGAGTAACTTCTGACTTATTATACATCTACTAAGACTTCTATGTTTTCTAGGTTGGGCACAGTTCCTCTTTATACCCACTGCACCCAGCGTGGGACATTAGAATTTACCAGGAGACTACCACCCTGGCTATGTTGAGACTATAGGAAGACTCATAGGAAGGATCATACTAGTTTGCTCTCAAGCAGGCTAGTGTGACCCTTTCAGTACACAAGAACAAGATACTCAGAATCACCCTGGTGCAGATAATAAATAAGGACCTTGTGGGTACCATCTAGATTACATGAAGCTCATGAAATGAAGATGTGTTACTTTACATCAGCCCTCTCTCTCTCTCTCTCTCTCTCTCTCTCTCTCTCTCTCTTCCCCCCCCCTCCCTCCTGTGTTTTACATGAGATAATCTTCATTGCATTTCTTTTTTTCTTTTTGCTTTTTGTGTACAAGAGGATGCTACTTGCCGGCAGAGCCTGGCAGCCACCCGTGTCGTATTTGATATGCCAGATACCAGTAACAATTATAGACCTCATTCCCATGACCTGATGGAATGGTTTGAGGCTCTTTATGTTCCTGGAGCAGCAGATGCCCTTGGGCTCTACTAGCATGAGACAGGACATATGGAGATGTTACTGGTGCCCGCTCAATCGTGTGAAGGGAAGACAGTGATACAGTGATAATCTTGGTAGAAGGGATTAGTCCTTGGTGAATAACCTTTGTTTATACCTGTAATAGGGTGTGGCACCGCCCTTCTACCATTTGTTTAGGGTTCTTTGTTGACATGACCCTCCCTGTCACAGATCCGGATTACTTTTGGTTTATATAAGGGGACTGACTTGAGGCCCCTTGGCCTTTTGCTCCTTCTTTTGGGTAGGACTCAGCTCGGGTGAGATCCTCTCTTTTGGTGGGAGACTTAGGCTCTTTGTTATGGTCTAAGTTCTGACCAGAGCTAGAGTTCTTTAATTATATTGGATTGCTGTGGAAGAGCTTTTGTACTATTAAAAGCTTTTTTGGAACTGCACCGACTCGTGAGTTTTCATCCGTTCTCCCGCGTCCTCGGAGGTAGAAGAGAACTTCAGTCCTGACACTGTTGGGGACCCCAGCGGCATCCCCAACACTCAGACCTTTCTCTGTCCTCTTTTCTCCGCAGGCTGAGTCAGCTGGGTACACCCAGGCCTCCTAGGAAGGTGCCTCTTTCAAGCCCAGCCCAAACTCCTGGAAAAGCATCTCAGCTTGCCTCTTCTCTCCTTCCCCTCCACACCACTGCCATGAAAGCAGGTCTGGCCAAAGTCTGGGCAGAAGCCACCTGCCCCATCTGCCTGGGTGTCCTTGTGGAACCCGTCACCGTGGAATGTGGTCACAACTTCTGCCGCGGCTGCATCCGGAGGCTCTGGGGGAGGAGACAGAGGGGCAGTTCCTTTGTCCAGTCTGCCGCCACCAGTGCCAGCAGAGGCTCTGCGTGAACAACGTCCAGCTGGGAAAGATCTTGGCCACCTCCAGGCTCCTGCAGCAGAAGAGGAAGCGACCGGAGAAGGCCCTGTGTGAGAAGCACGCCCTGGAGCTGAGCCTCTTTTGTGACGAAGACCAAGCGCTGCTGTGTGTCCGCTGCGCCGAGCCCCCCAGCGCACCGGGGCCACCTCGTGAGGCCAGTGACCAAGGCGGCCTGGGCGCACCGGCAGCGGCTCCGCAGCTACGCGCAAGGCCTGCGGGAGCGGGTCGCCGAGGCTGAGCAAACCTTGAGGCTGGAGGAGCAGAAAGCGTCGGAACTCCGGGAGGAGCTGGTGCGGCAGAGATGCAGACTTGGGTGCGACTTGGAGAAGCTGAGCCTGTCCCTGTACCGCGAGCAGCAGGAGGCGCTTGGCAGGCTGGCAGAGAAGAGGAGCAGCTTGGGGCAGAAGTTTAGGGCCAATCTGAGGGGCCCTGGCAGACCACCTGCAGGCACTGCGGGCGCTACGGGACCAGGTGGCCGAGACCAGCGTGCTGGCGTCGCCGGCGAGGCTGCTGCAGAGCGCCCAGACAGTGGCATCCCGGTGCCAGGCGCTGCGGGCCCCTGGCGCTCTTCCCTCCTGCGGCAGCGGTGGCACGGGGGCCTCCCTGGCCCCCAGCACGCAGAGCTGCAGAAAATCACAGCGAGGTTCACCGAGGACGTGCGCCTGGATCCCCGCACCGCCCACCCCAGCCTGCGCGTGTCTCGGGATGGAAAGTCGGTGACCTTCGTGGGCAGCGAGCGCGAGGCTCACTGGAGGCTGTCGGGGCTCCCGAGGTCCTGGGCGCGCAGGGGTTCCAGTCCGGCCGCCACTACTGGGAGGTGCAGGTGGGCGACAAGGCCGAGTGGGCCGTGGGGGGGTGTGTCAAGGCTCCAGGAAGCGCTGGGGCGTGCAGCGGCAGCGGGGTGGCCAGTACGTGGCACAGGGCGATGCAGCCGCTGTCCCTGTGGAGCTGGTGGACCGCCCCGCTGAGTCGCCGTGTACCTGGACTGGGAGCTGGGCCAGGTCTCCTTCTACAAGCTCGGTGGCAGGTCCCACATCCACACCTTCAGGACCAAGTTCTCCCACGTCATCAAGCCTTACTTCTGCGTGGGCTCCGACCCCATTCCCTCTCATCGTGGGGTCAGCGGCGGGAGAGTGATGGTTGAACGCCGACTTGATAGTTTTATTTTAAAAAAAACTTTTGGTGGTGGGAATAGGGTGTGTGGTTTGAGGGAGGTGGTGATCGTGCCCTGTAGAACCCAGGGCTTAGTCCGGGCTGCCCGAGAGGCACTGGGTGTGTGCCGGCTTCTATCCGCCGCCCTGATAAAAATGTGCGGGGCGGGAGAGGGACTTAGGAGTGTAAAAACGTTTCTGGAGTTCAAAAACTGGAGTGTGTAAAACGCTGTAGTTTCAGGCGTGTTCAGGGCCGGGGATGCGGCTCCGCTGTAGCACGCGTGCTCTGTGGGGGTCGGATCCTGGCACCACACAGCAACGTGGTTTTGCAACTTCCGTAGATAAACTGGACACGTGTGTATCTATCCCTATCTTGTCCCCTCCACATTCCAGGTGGAGGGTTAAGTCTCAGCGGGGCGCTAACAGTTCTGCCTTTCTGGGCTCAAGAAACATCTGAGTCTAGATATACACACTTCATACATGATTTCTGATTTATTTTTTAGGGGCTAGTCTTGGCAAATGCCCTTGGGTTGCTCCTGGGGTGCTCTGGGGATGACTGCCTGGAGAGCGCTTTATGTGGCGCACAAGCTTTGCTTGAGGGAGGCCCAGGGTTGAGCCTTGACACCACATGGTCCCCTGAGCACTGCTGGCACAGATCGCAGAGCACAGAGTCAAGAGTAGCTCTTGAGCACTGTTTGGCGTGCCCCTCAGTTAGGGCTCAGCAGGGTCCCTGACAGTATTGGGTTTGGCAAAGTCCCCAGCTGCGTCTGGGGCCGACAACCATTCCCTCCAATTGACGGATAAAGAAACAGGACCAGTGGCTCTCTAAAGTTCTTTTTTGGGGGTCATACGGCGTGCTCAGGGGTTACTCTTGGCTCTGCACTCGGAATTACTCCTGGCGGTGCTCGGGGACCATTTGGATGCCGGAATCGACCCGGGCCGGCTGGGCCGGCCGTGTCAGGCAAATGCCTACCCGCTGGGCTTCGCTCCGCCCGCTCTAAAGTTCTTTATCTGTCTTCTCTCACACCAGGAACCCCTCTCTCATCCAGCAGGCCCTCCCCGTCTCCCCCAAGCAGGTCCACTCTATCTCTGCATGTTTTCCAACACACCC
This sequence comes from Cryptotis parvus, assembly GCA_021461705.1. NCBI lineage: Eukaryota > Metazoa > Chordata > Mammalia > Eulipotyphla > Soricidae > Cryptotis > Cryptotis parvus. Next base: position 3,654 of record JAJIBD010010222.1, on the reverse strand, counting down.
CAACTCTGTCTCCAGTCTTCAACTGGCCTTCTGGGATCTCCCTGGGGCTGTTTATATAGTTGCGCAGCCAGGCTGACTCCTGGCCTTCTGTTTTATTAACAATTTCTTAGCTGTCACCTACAGGGGTTGTCTAACAGCCCCCTCACCAAAAACAACCCAGGGAATTGCAACCACAAGACTGCACTTGCAGAACTGGGGATTGGAGCAGGGTCTAACACGTGCAAGGCAAGTGCTTCACCACCAACTTACTCTCCCTGCCCCTGGGTTTCCAGTCTTTCTTTGGCTGTGGGTGCAACTTGGTGGTAAGCATGTGCCTTGTATGTGTGGGGGCCCTATATTTGATCACCAGCAATGTAAAGGAAGAGGTGTTTGTTTACAAAGAGCCGAAGAACAGGGAAAATGGTTAGTATTCAAGGAAAGGCGATCAGAAACGGATTTCTGGGGAGGGGTACAGGTTGGGGCTGTTCCTTGGCGCTGGGGATAAAATCTGAGACTCCTTCATGCACAGCATGTGATCCGCCTTTGAGCTATTCCAGGCCAACAAAGACTTTATTCCCGTCAGGCAAGGGTAAAATGGACTGATAACACCTAGAATGCATGAGTGCATGGGACAACAAGCGATATAACTTGGTACCATGCCCCGCTGACCATGAGGCTCCTAAGTTGTGCGGCCTGCTTGCGGTCGCGGTCCATCAAACTAGTGGAAACAGTTATGTCCTTTAATGTACTGCATTCTACGATGTGTAGGAAAGGTAGGCGGGAGGGAGAGATAGAGAGGAGAGAAAAGACATACAGAACCCACCAAGTAGTTGAGGTGCGGGAGGGGGAGGGAGGTGGGGACATTGGTGATGGGAGATGGGTTCGGGTGGAGGGATGGGTGTTGGAACACTGTAGAGCCAAAACTTCGAGCATGAGCATCTTGCAATTGTATGTCTAAAAGTGGTGTAATAAAATTAAAAATTCACTAGAGGGGCTCAACAGTAATTGTGAATCTGCAGGGGTAAAAATGAAAGAACCTGAAGATGAATTGAAAAAGTTTATAAAATCTGAAGAATAGGGAGATGAGGTGTAGCAAGATAAATGAAGAGATCCTCAGATAAACGTGGAATTCTGATAAGAGATCATCCCCTTACATCTCATAAGGGTGACATAGAAGGGGGAAAGTAGAAAAACTACTTGGCAAAAACAGTGGCTACAACTTTCCCAAATTTGCTGAAAATAATCTATACATCCCACCTGCACGGCAGAACCTGGCAAGCTACCAGTGTCGTATTTGATATGCCAAATACCAGTAACAATTATGGACCTCATTCCCATGACCTAATGGAATGATTTGAGGCTCTTTATGTTCCTGGAGCGGATGATGCCCTTGGGCTATCTCTCAAGTGACAGGATGTATGGAGATGTTACTGGTGCCCGCTCAAGCAAATCGATGATACACGGGAAGACAGTGATACAGTGATACAATTCCATTGGAAAATGAGTTTTTAAATGATTTTTGTACTTTTAATAATTTTTTAAATATACTTCAACAATTCCGTTGGAAAATGAGTTTTTTTATGATGTTGGCACTCAAAATAATTTTAGGATAGGAACATACATACGTAGGATGCTTTCAAATAAAATGTCTCTCTGTTTGCCCCTTGACTTTGAGTCACAAAGCAGCAACGGGGTCCCCAGGAACCCGTCTGCCTTGAGAACCTGGATTCCAGATGTGTTCTCCAGCCCGGCTACTGCCGCACTTTGCTTCCTGCTCGACACCGTCCTTGTGCTCTCTCGTAGCTCTTCTCTCTTCATTGGCTCTGAAGTTCCCGGCCCATAGCCCTCAGCCACTGTGCTGGGAGCCGTAGGCGGATGCACAGGCTGAAGGCTCAAGTGCTCGCTGGGAAGAGAAGCTCCTAACCAACACTCCTAACCATACAGCACTGTCTGTATCCACGGCGCTAGTAACAGACCCCTGGTGATACGAGCATGTAGCATCTAAACTGGTCTATTTTATTCTGGTTTCATTTTCTCTATTTGAAACATTAACAGGTGATTAAATAGCCATCACACCTGCAACTTTTTAGCAAAAAGATAGTGGGGGGGGCACACTAAGCAATGCTCAGGGGGTGACTCCTGGCTCTGCAATTTGGAATTGCTCCTGATGGTGCTTAGGGAACCAAACGGGAGGCCGAGGATCAAACCCAGATTAGCCGCATGTAAGGCAAGTGCCCTAACTTCTGTACTCTCTCCATGTTACAACTTAGTAACTCCGTTCTCTGAAACCCAAGTTGATACCACACACCTGGGATTCTAACTGTAGAGCCAAATTATAAGAACTATAATTTGATCACCTGTTTTCCACATGAAATGAAATTATCAGGAGGCAAATCAGATTTCCAAAGCGGGCAAGACCTTGACACCTTACTAAGGGAGCAAAGAAGGGAAAGCAACACCGCTAGGACAGCTGCCGGCGGGACGGGCAGCCTGCCAACAGGCCGGTGTTAGCTCAGAAAAGCGCATTTCTTAAAGCATTCCTAGAAACGACACCATCATTCAAGGTATGCATTCGGTGTTGGTCTGATTAAGTAACAGACACCCAACCTCACCCCCTTTGCCTCTATAGAGAACGTGCCCTGTCCTTTCCAGAGTGGTATCCTACACTCAGGGAGTCTGTCCAGCTTGGGGATGTTGCGGGGTCACCTAAATTACTCCGGGCAGTGCTTAAGGGACCATATGAGATGCTGGCATGGAACCAGGTGGGCCGCGTGCAAGGCAAATGCCTTCCCCACTGCTATCACTCTGCCCTGCAGCCATTGTTTTCTAGTAAAGCTTGCTGGTTCACAGTCTGCTCTGGTTTCTGGTAGCCTGCTCTGGCAGCCTGACAAAGCAGGGGACTTGGTCACAACCATCTGAATTTCAAAAACAATTTTCAGGGGTTTTTAGCTTGTTAATATTGTTAGGTGGGGATTTAAAGGTTAGGGTCTGCAGTTGACAATACAATCACCTTCACAAACAGAACAGTCTTAGAATGGCCCAGAAAGCTACTGTTGAGAGGAAACGGCTGCCTGGCTCAGTAAGCTATAGTGGATGTTACTGAACAAATAAGATGCCGTCTTTACCAGAGGGGTTGGGTATATAGCACAAGCATTTAAAATTAAGTATTGAAGGGCGAGGGTGGTAGTACCATGGGCAGGTGCTTGCCAGGATTCAATCCCTGGCAATCCATCACGGTACCCCAAACCCACCAGAAATGATTCTTGAGTGTAGAACCCAAATTAAGCCTTGAGCACTGCCAGGTATGGTCCCCAAACAAGACAATTATGGGTCAGCTAAATACAAAAACCCAGAATACTCAACCAAGTCTAAGGCAGCAAGACAAGCGAATAAATTAACAGGGGCACAGTAGAAAAATAGGAGAAATATATTTACTCTGGAGAACTCAGTCTGTTTATCTTTATATAAAGTGATAAGACATTTTATTCCCTAAAATAAAAATTAAAATCCACAGAAGATGCCTGTCCTAGATATGAATAAATTAAAAATAGCATAACTTCCTGAAGGGCAAAAAAGTTTCAAATCTGGGCTGAGTATTTCCAGCTGTTGTCGCTGATCTAACAAACTAACAGCAACAGCCAGTTGAACCTGATTAGTTTAATAACGGTTAATGTA
>JAJIBD010010221.1:0-19070 GCA_021461705.1 Cryptotis parvus | reverse complement strand
TGAGCACTGCCAGGAGTAATTCCTGAGTGCAGAGCCAGGACTAACCCCTGAGCATTGCCGGGTGTGACCCAAAAAAAGCAAATAATAATAATAATAATAATAATAATAATAATAATAAAATTAAGTGAAAGACATGGGCCAGATTGATAGCACAGTGGGTAGGGCATTTACCTTGCAAGCGGCTGACCCAGGTTTGATTTCCGACATCCCATATGGTTCCCCAGCACCTCCAGAAGTAATTTCTGAGTGAAGAGCCAGAAGAAACCCCTGAGTGTCACTGGGTGTGACCCAAAAAAGGAAAGTGAAAGACATTTTGCCACACCTTACTCAAGACTCAGTAGGTCTCAAGACTCAGCGCAGGGAATTGTGAATGTTCAGAGCAAAGTACAGATGATATCCTCGGGAATTTAACCTATCATCCTTAGAGGCACCAACTCCTAAGAAGCTGAAGTTCAATAGTCTGATGTGATGCCACCCCAGCAGAGCCCTCACAACAAGCCAGATGACACACACACCCCTACTCCATGGGGCCCACCATTTTCCACATCTGGACTTCCCTCTCGCTCACAACTCCACCCAGCAGACCAGACTATCGCAGCTCGGCTCGCCGTCGCGGTTCATCAATAAATGCTTTATTTAGAGGTTACTACAACAGTATGCCACCCGCACGGCAAGCCTGGCAAGCTGCTCCTGTAGTATTTTATATGCCAAATACCAGTAACATTTATATTATGTCATTCCCGTGACCTAATATAATGGTTTGAGGCTCTTTATGTTCCTGGAGCAAGCGGATGCCTTTGGGTTCTCCTAGCATGAGACAGGACATATGGAGATATTACTGGTGTCCGCTCGAGCAAATAGATGATGAACGGGAAGATAGTGATAGTGATGTGAAATGCTTGTCCTTTTAGCTAGCCCACCTGAAACATCTCAGCCTGTGATGTTTGTAGAACAACCACCCCACCTGGTTTGCCTAAGACAAGCCCAGGCTCTGCCATAGTTGGTTCAGTTTGTTCAGTCACCACCTGGAGTGGTGAGTACCAAATGCCTATGGGGTGCTTAGGAATTATCAGGGTACAAAATGGGATTTCACTCTGTTTATGTGTGTTGTTATTCAGTCTTGACCAAATACAGTAAAATACTAACATTTACTCACCCTAAGTATGCCTTGGATATGGCCATACTTGTCATAGCATTCATATTCAAAATACTACCAAATGAAGAGAGAGAAATGCATACTGCCATCGTATGCACAGAGCCGGAGTCATCGTGACAGCGGGAGGGCATTTGCTTGCATGTGGCCTATCCAAGTTCAATCCGAGGCATCCCATATTGCTCCCAGAGCCCTGTCAGAAGTGATTCCTGAGTGCAGAGCCAGAAATAAGCCCCTGAGCACCAGCAGGTGTAGCCCAAAAACTGCAGCATAAAATTTTTTTTTTGTTTTTTTTGTGTCAACACCACAATGCTCAGGGTACTCCGGTTGAGTCTGCACTCAGGAATTACTCCCTGTCACAGGCTTGGGGGACCATATGGGATGCTGGGGAACAAACATGGTTCAGCCATATGCAAGACAAACGCCTCTACCCACAGTGCTATTGCTCCAGCCCTAAAAAATATTTAAATCAGGGTCAGAGCAATAGCACAGCAGGGAGGGCATTTTCCTTGCACACAGCTAATCTGGGTTTCCCAGCATCACATATGGCCCCCTGAGCACCACCAGGAGTGATTCCTGAGTGCAGAGCCAGGAGTAACCCCTGAGCATTTCCAGGTGTGACCCCAAAAAGAAAAAAAAAGTTTAAATGTAGGGGAAAACTCCAGTTAGGGTTTCATTCCTCCTTTCAGAGGTACTTCATCAGGGGCTGGAGCCATTATACAGCAGTAGGGCATTTACCTTGCATGTGGCCAACCTGGGTTCCATCCCTAACATCCCATATGGTTCCCAAGCACTGAGCACCAAAAGGTGTGATTTCCTGAGTGTGGAGCCAGGTTTAAATCCTGAGCATTGCCAGATATAACCATACCCCCAAAACCACCCCCACACACACACACACACACACAATACACACCCAGAGGGGCCTCGACACAGCCCGTGCTTTCACCTTGCAGAGTTGGCCAGAGAACCAGTTCGACATTTCTGACTACAGCTCCAGTTACCAGGATGTAGCCTGCTATGGAACACTACCCCGGATTCTCCTCGAAGGAGCAAAGACGGTAGCGGTAAGACTGTTTCCCTGCGTCATTACTTTAGAGTGTCTTAGCACAAAGAAGGAAAAGAGGAAGAGTAACTTAATAAAGAAAAAAAATGGAGCTGGAGCAATAGTACATTTGCCTTGCACATGGCCAACCCAGGTTTGATCCCCAGCATTCCATATGTTCCCTAAGCACTGCCAGGAGTAATTCCTGGAGTGCAGAGCCAGGAGTAACCTGAGCATTGCCAGGTGTGACCCAAAAAAAGCAAAAAAAAAAAAAAAAAAAAAAGAAACTTAGTTTGAAATAAAGATGGAGGGACCAGAGAGATAGCACAGCAGGGAGGGCATTTGCCTTGCACGCGGCAGACCCGGTTCGATCCCCAGCATCCCAAATGGTCCCCTGAGCACCGCCAGGAGTAACCCCAGAGCACTGCCAGGTGTGACCCAAAATAAGGCAAAAAACCGATGATAGAGAGTTGGATGGGTAGATGTATAGATGTATAGATAGAGAGAGAGAGAAAGAGAGAGAGAGAGATGAAGGAAGGAGGGAAGGAAGGAAGAATAAAGATAGAATTTCTTAGGAAAAGCACAAGAAAAAATTCGGTGATAATGTACCAGAATGTGAGTACAGGAAACAGACTGAGATTTTAGAGAAAAAGAAAGTCAGCAGGATGAGGCTGGAGCAACAGCACAGCGAGTACGGCATTTGCCTCGCCCCACAGCTGACCAGGGTTCGATTCCTGGCATCCCACATGGTCCCCGGGTACCACCAGGAATAATTCCTTAGTGTACAGCCAGGAGTAACCTGAGCATCACTGGTTGGTTTTTTATTTGTTTCTACATTTTGGGTCACACCCAGCACTGCTCAGGGGTTACTCCTGGTGGTGCTTGGGGGGCCATATGGGATGCCAGGGTTCGAACTTGGGTCGGACGTGTGCAAGGCAAACGCCCTCCGCACTGTGCTGTGTTGCTCTGACCCCCGCATTGCCGGTTGTGACCCAAAAAAGCAGAAAAGAAAAGAAAAAGAGAGAAGAAAGTTGGCAGGAGCTGAAATTGCGCTGCTTAGTAGTGGTAAAGCGTCTCTGAAGAGTGAGAGAACAAAGTTTGTGGTTCTCTGCACCCCTGCCCGGCCCCTTTGATTGCTGAGTCTCTGTACCTGCCTGTGTCTCAGCAATCAGTCAAGTGCCAAAGGACATTCCCGTGGTCCGGTGCCTGCCTTCTCTTCCGGGTGGGCTGACATGCCCTGTGCCTCCCTCATGCCTTTGCTGTCTCCTCCAGGTTGCACATCGGAGAGCCCTCATGCCTTAGCCATCAGCCCGTTTAAAGCATTCTCTCCCCAGCCGCCCAAGTTTTTCAAACCCCTCATGCCTGTGAAAGAGGAGCACAAGAAAAGGGACAGCCGTGGAGGCGAGGCCCCTCCTCGGCCAGGAGGGTGAGCGCTGGCCGTGTGTACACTGTGACGCAGGAGGGGCCTGGGGGCTTCAGCCTGCTGCCGTGCGGAGGGGCTCACATCCCGGGTCCTGGTCTGGATTCTTTCTCAAGCATGACTGGCCGTGTGGAATTCTTTGTTTACTTTTATAGCTGTGTCGTTACCTTGTCTTTATAACTTTCCAGAGTCCTTTCTCCGCCCCCTTTGTGTGTGTTTTTTCTTTTTTAATTTTATTTTTAATTTCTTGAGTAAGAAATCAGTGTTCCTTAGGAATGTCAAAAAATGCAAATGGCTTTTAGTTTTGATTTGATAAAACTAGTTCATGCTTTCCTTCTTCCTTACTTTTTATCCTTCCTTCCTTCTATCCCCCTCTTTTTCTTTTCTTTCTTTCTTTCTTTCTTTCTTTCTTTCTTTCTTTCTTTCTTTCTTTCTTTCTTTCTTTCTTTCTTTCTTTCTATTTCCTTCCTTTTCTGTTTTTCTTTCCTTTTCTTTCTTTTCCTTCCTTCTTCCTTCCTTCCTTCCTCTCTCTCTCTCTCTCTCTCTCTCTCTCTCTCTCTCTCTCTCTCTCTCTCTCTCTCTCTCTCCCCCTCCTCCCTTCCTTCCTCCTTTCTTTCTGACCATAAGCTCTGTATAGTCTTACCCGTCAGTAGCTAATTCTACCCGCGCCGCTTTGCTGGCCGCCCCTGCCCATGAGTAGCCCCATGTCCGCGTTGCTTTGCTAACCTGCCCGGATTCCACGCGCGGCCGCGGCCCGGCGTGGCTTCTGTGTGTATGCGTCTGTGTGTCTTAACCTTTGCAGAGCATGCCTCCGCCGCAGGCACCTCACCCCTGGCTGCATGGTGCCCTCAGGAACTAATGGCAGCAGCATGCCACTAGAACACAGTAGCAAACGCGAAGAAGATTGTAAGTCCCGAACCATTTCTGTCCTATTGCCTGGTGGTGGGTTTAAGGCCCTTTCACAGTCACCCAAATACTGGCAAATACTTGAAAGAAATTAAAACATGTGTTGGGGCTTAACTGATTTAAAAAAGTTGTTGGGGCCTGGAGCAGGCATTTGCCTTGCACACGGCTGACCCGTGTTAATCCCTGGCACCCTATATGGTCTCCCCCGAAGCACTGCCAGGAGCAGTTCCTGAGTGTAGAGCCAGGAATAAGCCCTGAGCACCACGGGGTGTGACCCAAAAGAAAAAAAAAAAAAGTGACATTGGTGATGAAATCTGCATGAGTGTGATGCTGACCTGTGATTGGCCTGTGTTCATTCCATCTGATTTGATCTGATGCTGTTCTGGCTTGGGATAAGCCTGCCTGTACCCTGGGGAAAGCCCTTGGAATGATTTGTAGGCTTATCAACAGCGAGAACAAGGAGATCACTGCCACTAATGCCAAATCTTTCACTATGCCTATACATACCGCCCAGCTTCTGAAGTTGATCTACCTAGAGGAATTGCACTTACTTGGAGTAAGTAATGCTGCACTGAGCTGTGGGCGTGTGTGAAAGCTTTTCCCCGCCCGCCTGCCTGAGGCCGTTGCTCAGGTCACTCTGTGGCGTCGCAGACCATCATTCCTCTCAGCATCGCTCCAGCCCAGGCCCTGGCTTTCATCTGCCCGCAGGAGTTATGAGTCCTGCCCAAGAGTCAGAGAGACAGTACAATGGAGAGCGCTTTTGCCTAGCATGTGGCCAGCCTGGGTTCGATCCCTCGCATCCCATATGGTCCCCCAGCACTGCCAGGAGTAATTCCTGAGTGCAGAGCCAGGAATAATCCCTGAGCATCACTGGGTGTGGCCCAAAAAAGCAAAATAATAATAATAATAATAATAATAATAATAATAATAATAATTTAAAAGATTCCAGCCCCTTTGGTGTCTGTCTGACTTTCAGGATAGTGTTTCTGTCATTTGCCCTGGGAACTAAAAAAACCTCTGTCCCTAGTGATGTTTTCAAATTTTAAGTTTTGAGAAGTTGTTCATAGAGCCCTTCGCTGATGGTCTAGCTCAGCTTCTCCCCCCCCCCCGTGGCTCTCTTGACAAATGAAGCTTGGAGGCCAAGGGGCTGCCGGATGCTCACGTCTGTTCTGGGGGGTGGAGCGTGGGAAGGTTCCGTTTCCAGCGCAGCCGTGTCAGCTCCGTCGAAGAGGCTCATTAGCGCATGTTTAACACCCAAGCTGCTGCCCCTGCACACGCTGTGAAACTAATGGGAGCTAATCCGGCTCTGCAGTCGGGCACCCTCCGCGTGACTGCAGTGCCATTGTTTTTTCCCCTTGCTTTCTGATCCAGAAACTATTTCATGCATTTAAGTGATTCACCCACAGTCTGTAAAAACATGACCCCCAAAGTCAGACAGGCATCTTTATGAAATAACATAAAATAAGATTGACATCAGGCCGGAGAGATGGTCCAGGTTTTGAGGCGCTTGTCTTGCCCCCTATGGACCCGAAGTTCCTCCCTGGCACTGTTTGTGGTCCCCCGAACACCACCAGGAGCAATCCCCTGAGCACAGCCATGAGTGAGCCTCAGCACCTGCTGTCTGGCCCCCAAACAAAAGGCTTTTACAGCACCCTTTGTAAAAGATACTTCCCTTTCTGTTCCAAAAGGAATATAGGTGAAAAGATTCCTTAGAAATAGACATTGGAGGGCCGGAGTGATAGTCCAGCGGGTAGGGCATTTGCCTTGCACGTGGCCGGCCCATGCTGGCCCAGGTTCGATCCCCGCATCCCATATGGTCCCCCGAGCACCGCCAGAAGTAATTGCTGAGTGCAGAGCCAGGAGAAACCCCTGAGCATTGCTGGGTTGACCCAAAAAGAAAAAAAAAAAAAGAGAAAAAAAGAAATAGACATTGGAGGGCCAGAGCGATATCCCAGCAGGTAGGGCATTTGCCTTGCATGCGGCCAGCCTGTTCCAGCCCTGTTCGATCCCCGCATCTCATATGGTCCCCTGAACACCGCCAAGAGTAATTCCTGAGTGCAGAGCCAGGAGTAACCCCTGAGCGGCGCCGGTGTGACAAAAAAAAAAAAAAAGAAAAGAAAGAAATAGACATTGGAGGGGCCGGAGCAATAGCACAGCAGGTAGGGCATTTTCCTTGCATGCAGCTGACCCAGGTCCAATCTTCAGCATCCCATATGGTCCCCAAGCTTCACCAGGAGTAATTCCTGAGTGCAGAGCCCAGGAGTAACTCCTAAACATCGCTGGGTGTGACCCAAAAAAGCAGAAAGAAAAACACACTGGAGCATCCTTGGTTATAACTGGGTAAAATGTGGTAAAAACACATGTGTCCAGCAACTGTCTCCTAAACCAGAACCTGTTTCTGGACTTCCTGTTTTATAACCCCTCTCCGCACAGCTAATGACAACCAGTTACTAGAAATCGAGGGAAACGTGACCTTCAACACCCATTAGGAGATTACTGTCGTGGAGATGTGGTTCAGTCTGCGCCGCTTGCCTTGCAAGTGTGAGGCTCTGGGTTGACCTCCTGGCGCCTTCCCCCGCCTCCCCAAAGATGAAGACACCCTCTGTTCTTGGGTCACCCACACGGCCTTCTTGGGGGCCCTGGAGATGGATCAAAGGGCTGGAAAGCCCTGGGCTTTATCTCAGTGTTCCGCATGTCACCATCCACCCCAGTACTGCATAAAATGGATCCAGGTATGAGACAGAACCATAGATAAGATAATTAAGTAAATAACTGAATGGGGAATTCTGACTGCGCACTGTACAGCATCTACTGCTCTGGCAGCTGCCCCCCGAGGTGCCCAGAGATAGGTCTGCAGCCACTTTGGAAGTCGCCCTGCAGAGCAGTATTCATTTCCTAAGGAGTGCTCCGGGCCACGCCCAAGGCTTGGATTCAGTCCCCAACACCTCAGGGTCCCCTGAGTACCGCTGGGAGCAGTACCCAGGGGACCCGAGTGCCCTTGACAGTAGCCTCCAGCACTGCCAGGCGTAGCACACCCTCGCCCCAATAAAAATATATTCAAAATAAGCTGCTCGTGGGGTTGGAGAGTTAGTACGGCAGGTAAGGTATTTGCCTTATGGTCCCCTAAACACCATCGGGATTGATTCCTGAGAGCAGAGCCAGGAGTGACCCCTGAGCATTGATGGGTGTGACCCAGAACCTTAAAAAAGAAAGAAAAAGAAAAAAGTTTCTATTTCTGTCATTTCCTTCTGTCACTGAGGAAAGAAAAGCATCCTATCCCTCTCGCCGCCCCCTCACCTCTCCCTACCCTGGCTCTGATAGCCCCTTCTCGCCCACAGCACCCACCGTGTCCCAGGCCCAGCACATAAGCCTGTCTCTGGATCGTATTTACTCTCACCCCCTGCTTGGTTTGTAGGAACCATAGGAGGCGCCCATGACTGAGTGGCTGTTTCCATTAGCATGGCGCCCTGCATTACCTATGGTCCCATTAGCATGGCGCCCTACATTACCTATGGTCCTATTAGCATGGCGCCCCTGCATTACCTATGGTCCTATTAGCATGGTGCCCTGCATTACCTATGGTCCTATTAGCATGGCGCCCTGCATTATCTATGGTCCTATTAGCATGGTGCCCTGCATTATCTATGGTCCTATTAGCATGGTGCCCTGCATTACCTATGGTCCTATTAGCATGGCGCCCCTGCATTATCTATGGTCCTATTAGCAGGTGCATTACCCTGCGTAGTCACTGCATTTTGGCAGACCATCTGCCCAGTGGATGGTTCCCAGCACAGTCTTCCTTTACAGTTACTGCCTTTCCTTTCCTTTCAAGAGTCATCAAAAAGCGTGCTTGGGACATCTAGCTAGCAGAGGAGAAGAAGGAACCAGATTAGCTTGACCCAAGAAATCTCAGCAACAGATTGAGTTACCCAGCACACCATGAAATCCACTAAATAGGGTACATTGGCATCATTTGGGGGATTTTGGGGTGGTGGTCCCACAGGCCCAGCAGTGCAGAGTGCCTGATACAGCGCCAGGGATAGAGCCCCTGGGTGCGTGTCTCTGCACACACTGTTGGCATCACTTTCCTTGCTGGAATCTTACTGGAGAGATGTGCCCACTCTCTTTAGAGGTTGGTTATGCTAAGCTTCTTTTCCCTCTGGATGTCGGGGACTGAATCCAGTGCCTCATTCATAAGGAAACAGGGACAAATGTCCCTCGGATCTACATTCCTGACCCCCTTCCAAAGCATTCTCCAACTCTGTGGCAACTAAACTGTTTGATGTGTCTCAGAGAACCTTCTTTCCAGGATGTTCTGGCTGTCTCTAAGGCCATGACTTGCTTCATCTTCGTCTGGGCTTCTATTTTTTTTTTTTGGGGGGGAGCTTTAATTCCATTTCTCTTCTTAGAAATGGAATTAAGCTCCTTTACTTCTTCGCTTCTAATTCACTTTCTTTTTTCTCCACTCTTAAGATCAGGATGCATCATGATCCCACCCTAAGAAAAAGTAATAACCAAGATGCTTAGTTTAGTTTCCTTTTGTTTAGTTTTTGTTTTTGGGTCACACCCAGCGATGCTCAGGGATTATACCTAGTTCTGCACTCAGGAATTACTCCTGGCATTGCTCAGGGTCCCATTTGGAGTGCTGAGGATTGAAGCTGGATTAGTCATGTGCAGTGCAAGTACCCCCTCCTATACTGTCTCTGGCCCCAATTTAGTTTCCTTTAAAATACAAAGATCAGGGGCCGGAGTGATAGCGGTAGGGTGTTTGCCTTGCACGTGGCCTGCCCGGGTTTGATCGCTGGCATCCCACATGGTCCCCCAAGCACCGCCAGGAGTAATTCCTGAGTGCAGAGCCAGGAGAAACCCCTGAGCATTGCCAGATGTGACCCAAAAAAAAAAAAAAAAAAAAAAAAAACCCAGATCAGGGATCAGAGAGATAGTCTAGGGGTTAAGGTGTTTGCCCCAGTTCACCACTAGAAGCAGCCCCCAAGCACTATGGGGTGACCCAAACTATCTACCACACCCACTGTACCCCCTAAAAATAGAAATACAAAGATAAACACTTGTGCAGGAAAGGTCTGACTAACCTAATTTCCTTAGCATACAATTTAAGCCATTTAAATTGTCCTCTCTGAAAGGCAATAATGTGATGTTTTCACTTTCCTTTTAAGTGCTGGGAAAGGTTTAATCTCTCTCCCATTTCTTTTTTCTGGAAGCATTTGTCCCTCCTCCCTTAGCTTTTCTCTTTGGGTGTTGGTTCTGGCTTGGGGGCTGTACTCTGGCTCAGGGGACCATTCCGTGCCCGGAATCAAGCCCAGGCCTCTTGCATGTAGAGCACGTCCCCGGGTGAGCTCGCTCCAACCTCTCAGCCTGTCCCTGTGGGTCCCTTCCTGATCCTCTCTCTGTTACACACTCATTGACGTCCTGATTCTTTTTCTTTTTTTGCTGTGCTGGGTATCAAACCCAGGACCTCAGACGTGCAGACCACTGAGCTTTCTCTGGGTCCCTAACCCAGGACGTCAGACATGCAGATCATTGAGATTCCACTGGACCCCTATTTAGATTTACTCTCAGAGGTTTTATAGACTCTTGAGTTTTACAAAAGTTATTATAATCATTAGAAAATAATCGTTTACCTTTGTGAGTTTGAGAAGTGTATACCCGTTTTGATGCATCAGGTTGATAGAGTGAATTCATTCAGCAAAGTTGTGTTTAGAGTGACAGGTGTTCCTTCAGTGTGAGAAGAAATACTCTTGGACATAAAGAGGGCACCAAGGGCCCAAGAGGTGGCCCAAGTGGTAGAGAATGCCTGGCACATGGAAGGCCCCATGTTCAGTTTCCCAGCTGGCAGGCATGCCTGGTGGCCCCCAAGTATCACTGGGTATGGCCTCTATTGAAAAAGGGTTGGGGGGGGGATTCCAGAGTACCGATTTCATCTTCTCGTTTGGTTGTTCTCCCAACAAATAACTCTTCACTGTGTCAGGTACTCTTGGAATTAGGGAATTGTGTTTCTTCGTCAAGTTGAAAGGAAATATGAAGGGTTGCAGCCACAGTACAGGGCTGTTGCACTGGCCTTGCATGCAGCCAACCGAGGTCTGATTCGCGGCACTTCACATGCTTCCCCAAGCACGGAACCAAAGGTGGCCTCTGGGCACTATAAGGTGTGGCCCAAAAGCCCAAAATAAATAAAAAGAAATATGAGATATAATTAAATTGGATTCTGAGTCTAAGCAAGACAGATATACAGTCTCCAACTTCAAAAACTCTGTTTAGGGCTGGAGAGGTAGTACAGCGGGAAGGCACTCGCCTGTGTGTGGCCAACTCCAGTTTGATCCCTGGCACCACCAGGAGTGATCCCTGAGCTCCAGGTCTACTCTGTTCTAATGCTGCTTCATTAAAGAATGCGTTAAAGGGGCCCGAAGAGCTCGTTGGGCTCAACCACCATCTTTGCATGCTGGAGGCTCAGATTTGATCCCCAGTATGTGTAATCCCCCAGCACTGCTGGGAGTGACTCCTGAGTGCTGAGTCAGTGTGTTCCCCCCCTCAAAAAAAAAAAATGCAACTAAAGAAGAGATGGCAAGTTACTTACTGGTGTGGCCAAAATGGTTTGTTTTGCTAATTTCTGGAACCTTCTCACTGATATATAATGCCCATCTTCGTTGTGTTTTGTTTTGTTTTGTTTTGACTTTTTGCTTTTTGGGTCCACCCAGCAATGCTCAGGGGTAACTCCTAGCTCTGCACTCAGGAATTACTCCTGGCCATGCTCATATGGGATGCCGGGATCAAACCTGGGTTGGCTGCGTGCAAGGCAAATGCCCTACCTCCCCCTCGCCCCTGATGCCCATCTTTGATTCAAAGTCAAATAGTTCAGACTGCAGGTGCTTTCTAATAATTCAAGTTCAAGCTGTTTTTAAAACGAAGAATCACTGAGGAGCGTGTTAAACTGCCTCTAAGCATCTGACATCTTACAAGGTGCACCAGAAACTACTACTTCCTTACTTGCCAGCTGCCCTCCGCTGTGCTTGGGCTCTCTTCACTCTCCTCCCTCTTGGTCTGCTGAGGCAAAACCTTAGCGAGTGAGGCTCAGGAGGGCGCCAGGTCTCTCTTGGCTGCTGTTGCCCCATCGAATGAAACCTCACCTGAGCAGCATCTGACTGTTCCGGAGAGCAGAGGCAAAAACAGTTAACGCTTGAGAGGCCAAGTCTGTGTCTGCCACAGGCTGGCACTCCCACTTCTGAGAGCAAATGCTGGCCCATAGTAGGCACTCGATAGATGCTTTAAACAAATCGAGCTTGAAAGAGAAGAAATATTTGCAATATCATCCTCAGCAATTAATATGAAATGAATAGAAACCTCTTTTTCAGTGTGGGGCAGGGGGCTGGGGGATACATCAGGTGGTGTTCAGGGGTTCTTCCTGACTGTTTTCAGGCCTTACTCCTGGTAGTACTCAGGGAACCATATGCAGGGCTGAGGATGGAATGGGAAAGCACCTTACCCTTGTACTCTCTCTCCAGCCCTAGGTAGGAATATTTATTTGAGCACAGAATACCACTATTTTTTTTGTTCTTTCCCAGCAAATCCCTGGGTCATATATGTATAGAGATTGGGGAGTCAGTTTGTAGAGACGACACCCTCTGTTGCATATTTCCTAATATTTGTGAGGGAATTCTAAGGCTATTTGACAAAGGAGGCTTTCACTGAAATCTCATTAGCTGCCTTTGTCTCCTTCCAGCCAAATCCTTTTTATCCTTGCTTCTCCAAAGCCCCAGATTGATTGCAGTCTTACAAGCCTTCCTGCGCTCAGCGCCATGCTGAGACTGGGGGCTGAGCTTGGGTTCCTTGCCCTTTTGCTTTGGGGGGAAATATTTATGTCACTGTCCTCTGTCCCCATAAAGGAGCTCAAAACTTTTCACACCTTACCTGAAGGATGTGCTTGGTGTCCCAAGCTGAGGGTGGTAAGAGCAAACCGAAAGCCTCACTCCTTCCCTCCTCCCTGGATTCTAGAGGGATCCCAACGGAGAGCTAACCATGAGTGACTAATTGAAAATCCACCACGCTTCACTTCAGCCTTTCTCTTACAGACTAATTAGCAATGAGTGCAAATAGACAAAATAAATCTTCCTTCCCGTGCAGTGACAATGGCCTTAGCTTGGGCACATCTGAGAATACGCCACCTGCGTCCAGAGAACGCGGTGGGCTCTGGCCAAACGCGGAAAGAAAGCGAAAGGTGTGACTTTCACAGACACACTGAAGGTGTGACTGTGAATGCCTTTCCTGTGCCGAGTCAGCGCTCGGCGCCACAGCGCCTCTGCTGTGCGGTGCCCAGCCCTGACCCTTGCTTGTTTCTGTAGGATTCAGAGGAGGAGGACAGTGACCTGGACGCCTTGAACCGGAAGCTCATCAGCTCACAGCCTTACATCCCGGTGGAGTTCGCTGACTTCAGTGTTTACAACGCCGGCTTGGAAAACAGGGAGTGGTTCGCTTGCAAGGGGCGATCTGACCAACTCGAGGGTCCTGGAGAAAGAGGTGTCCCGCAGCCCCACCACCAGCAGTATTACCAGCGGCTACTTCTCCCACAGTGCCTCCAACGCCACCCTGTCCGACATGGTGGTCCCCTACAGTGACAGCTCAGACCAGCTGGCCGTCCAGACGAAGGAGGCCGACTCCAGCGAGCATCCCGGACCCCCGCCAGGGCAGGATTTCCGACCCACCTCAACCCGCGAGGCGCCAGAACCCAGCAGAGGCTCTGTCAAGGGTCTGGGCTTGACGGTACCACTCAAGGAAAACAGTGCCTTAGCCAAAGGGAGCCCAGCATCCCCCAGCATCCCCGACACCCCCTCCAGACCACACTGCAGGACGGGCTCCTGTTCAGACGGAGATGCCAGCACCAGCAAGAATGGCCAGGTGGCCAGAGAGTTCTGCCCCCGGGGAGGTGACTGTGGAGCACACCACAGCCGTCCTGGAGGACTATTCTTTCACGGAGTTTATGGGTGTGTCCGACGGGAAGGATTTCGATGGTTTGACAGATTCTGCTGCTGGAGAGCCTTTGAGTAGAAGGACCCTCCCCAGCAAAATAGACAGTAAGAGTGTCTCCGATGGGCCCCGGGAGCCTGGCCAGTTGCATTCCTCAGCCGAGAATGACCAGGTAATATGTTACAGAGGGCCTCCCCTGGGTTCTAGGCTCCTGTGAACACATCACACCGTGCCCAGCCCACCAGGGCCCCTCCCCACAATATAACCCAGGAAGAGAGTTGGCACAGATGTGGCTGATGGGGAAGGGGTGCTGCGGGGAGCAGGTCTGCTGAGGGTCAAAGTGGACCTAGGAACAGTCAGACCAGAGGCTTCTTTCACTGGCCTATGGCTCGCTTGGGTTAGGCATTCGCATAGGATTAAGGGGTCAGTCCAGTCGTCCATGTGTCCCGGCTATGTTCAGTGACTGGCTCTCCCAAGCATCCATCAGCCATATTTCATTAAATCTGTGGTTCTCTTCATTGTCAGATGCAACATTTTACCAGTGTCATTAAGAGAAAAGCTCCCAGTTAAACATCGTGTCAGCTGTAAGACACATCATAATCTGAGAGATAGAAAATGTAGAGCACGTTGGGAGAAGGCCCAAAACAAGCATTGTAGGAATGGGCTGGAAAACAGTTCTTTGGCACCCAGGGGGATGTGCTTTGGGAACAGGTAAATTCCTTTTTTTTTTTTTTTTTTTTTTGCTTTTTGGGTCACACCCTGCAATGCTCAGGGGTTTCTCCTGGCTCTGCACTCAGGGAATCACTCCTGGCGGTGCTCAGGGGGCCATATGGGATGCCAAGGATCGAACCCGGGCCGGCACAGGCCAGCCGCATGCAAGGCAAATGCCCTACCCGCTGGACTATCGCTCTGGCCCCAGTAAATTCCTTGAGCAGTTAACATGTGCACTTGGAAGTTACCCATGTGGGAATATTTCAATGTTTAATTTTTATGATTGAAGCAAAATGGATATTTGCTGATATTCCTAAGGGAAAGAGTGATGATGTTAGTCATAAACAGTGTCCAGAAGATCATCTGCTCCTGAACACCACCTTCTGTCGCTCGAGGCCGTGGGCTAGCCCTGCGCACCAGTGGCAGCGGTAGGAAGGGAAACTGAGGGCTGAGCCCCCTGAATGACCTCGACAGGGCCTTGGGAGAAGCAGCTGCGGTGTCATTCCCTTGCCCTGTCCTGCACGCGGAGTCTCCTCTCCACTCCCCCATAGTGTTCCCTTCTGCTCCCCTGCACTGCTTGCCGTTTCTGCACGTGCCCAGCTTGTTCCTAAAGGCAGAGGCGTACCTCACCCTCCTGCAGTGAGAAAGACTTTCCCTGCTAGCCCTGTCTTCGCCCATTCGGAGCCTTTCCGCTCAGGCAGCTTCTGCACTGCTGGCCTCCACCCGCTGCCGCCCTGCTCAGAAGTCCAGGGGTTAGTTCTCCCACCTGGGAATGATATTTCCCAATGATATTTCCATGCAGAAGATTCAGTTCCAAGTTTTTGGGTGTTTTCTTTTTACAGGGGGCCGTGCAGTGGCGGGTGGGGTGATGGGGGGAGCCCATGTTAATAGATCTCTTAAGAGATCTGCCCTGCGCCTTGGACTTGGTTCAGGACAGTGGAAGTGGGAGGAGGAGGAGGAGGCTGTGGCCAGGCAGCCCCGAGAAGGCCAGGAAGAGGGTCACTCTCATTTCACCGCCTGGTTTGTTTAGGACTCAGCAAACAGGAACAGTATCTATTTTTTCTTTCTTTTTTGGGTCACACCCAGCAATGCTCAGGGGTTACTCCGTAGCTCTGCACTAGGAATTACTCCTGGTGCTCGGGACCATATGGGATGCTGGGGAGCCAGGTCACGTGCAAGGCAAAAGCTCTCCCAGCGAGTGAGATCTGGGTCAGAGAGATAACACAGCAGGTAGGGCCCTTGCCTTGCACACAGCTGACCTGGGTTTGGCTCTGGCACCCACATGGTTCCCCAAGTCTGCCAGAAGTGATCAGCATTGGGGCCGGAGTGATAGCCCAGCGGGTAGGGCATTTGCCTTGCACGTGGCCGGCCTGCGCTGGCCCAGGTTCGATCCTCGGCATCCCGTATGGTCCTCCAAGCACCGCTAGGAGTAATTCCTGAGTGCAGAGCCAGGAGAAACCCCTGAGCGCCTCTCAGGTGTGACCGAAAAAGCAAAAAAAAATAAGAAAGAAAAAAAAAAAATAAAAAGTAAATAAAATTTGAGGGAGGGGTGGGAGAGGAAAAAAATAAAAATTAAAGTTTGAGAACTTTTTGTTTTTTGTGGGGAGAGGTATTGGGCCACTCCCAGCTGTGCTCAGGGCTGACTACTGGCTCTGTGCCCAGGGATCACTCCTAGCAGTGCTCATGGACCATATGGGGTGTTGGGTCAGCTGTGTGAAAACACAATCACTGCAGCACAAAATTTGAGAACTTGGGCCGGGCGCGATAGTACAGTGGAAAGGACGTTTTGCCTTGCACACAGCCAACTTGGGTTCGATCCCGGCATTCCATATGGTCCCCAAGCACCGCCAGGAGTAATTCCTGAGCATTGTCAGGTGTGGCGCAAAGGGGGAAAAAATTGAGAACTTTTTAAGTGCTGAAGTTTCGCGTTCGTTCTCACCCTATGGCAGCATAAAGATTTCCCCATCTGACAGTCCTCACAGTCCCTAGAAGTTGGACCTTAAGCTCGGTTTTCCCTGGGATGGTGAAAATGCTGGTGTGTTGGGGTCGCTGGGTCCCCGTGGGCAGAGCCTTGTGCTGGGCTGGGCAGAGAGGCGGGAGAGGATCTGAACTCACTGGCCTCTGCATTCCAGGAGATCAGGACAGCGCGGTGAGAGCAGCCGGTGTTTCTCCACAGGCCACACGGGGTGGCCATCACCAGCCCAGCTGACCTCACACCTCAAGGGGAGCCAGGCCTCCCTGGGCCGTTGCCCTCCCCTGGCAGCGGAGACAAGCAGCACTTGGCACTTGGCGACCCGGGCAAATCGGCGGCCTCGGCCCCAAAGTCACGAGGACGGACACCCTGGATGAATTCCGCGGCAGTATTTTTGTTTGCACTTACCTTTGCTCTCCACTGTGTAGAGAGACCTTCACGCTTCAGACCTTCTTTTATTCTTGTACAGATTTAAGCAGTTCTTACTGTAGAATCTGGAGTTGATGCTCTGGTTGTTGTTGTTGTTGTTTTATAAATAATATATGATGTATATGAAATGTGTATCTATAGTATGTATGGAGACAAGACTGCACACTGAAATGTATATCAGTGGCTTGAGGAAAAATCGTAAGGTACTGGACTTTGTATTTTAAAGGGGGAGAAAAAGCAACGTGGACTGCGTCTCCTACACGAGCAAATGAAAATGAGTCTCTTACCTAAGTATGAGTTTGCAAATTGCTCTTTGCAGAAAGGGATCCAGAATGCTGTTCTTGATAACCAAAGAACCTCCCTGAGACTGAGCGTCTGTGTTTCTGTCTGTCTGTCTGACTGCAAAACGGCACCACGCTCCCCTTGGCTACAAGTCACCTGCTGCCATTCTGCTCCAGAAACACACTGAAAACTCTCGCCACTGTCTTCTTTGCTCTTCAGCCTGGCCCCCCCCTGCCAGCTGGATGTTGGGTTCCAAACGTCTCCAGCCCCTGGGGGTCGGATCCAGCTATTGTGATCTACTGATTGAGCTCAGCCGGCAGGTGGGGCGCTGAGAACAGTATTACTGTAAGAAAACGCAAAGAGATGCCGAGTTGGTTTGGGCTGGGGTGGGAGGCTCTGGGTAGGGAGGGGGGTGTGTTTTTTTTTCTTGTCTTTGTGTGGTTTGGTTTGGGATTGGTAGGTTTTGTTGTGGTGTGGGTTTGCTGTGTTATTTTACTGACTTGATTCTGGAAAAAGTGCTGGAAGCATTGGAATGGAGTGCTGCAGCCTACAGAGGCTTGGGTCGGCGTGTCCAGGTGCCCCTGGTGTCGGCGTCTTCACACGGGATGGTTCCCACCCAGCAGAGCCACGAGGGGGCGTGTGTGCAGGAAGCGTTAGCAGGGCACCATCTCCCGCTTCTGTGGATGCTGGTCAGGGGGCCGGGAGGCGGGAGAAGCGCAGAGCGCCTGCTGTACACCCGTTCCTTGGTGTTTCAGCATCAGCAAGGGGTAAGATGGCGGAGACCTGAATGAGAAGCTGCTGTTCATGGGTTTGTGTATAGTGAGCTAACTAGTATTTTACTAGTTTCTTATAAAAAAATGAAAAACTGTAATTTATATCCCCCTACTTCAACTTTGTTGTATTTAATTGGTACATACTTGTGCGAGCGTGTGTGTATGTTTTAGAATACAAAACTCTTCTTCCAGTTTCAGACACCGCCTGTTAGTCTTGAGCAGCTCTGCGACAGCTTTCAAACCTCACATCTACATGTCTGTGTGTGCACTTCTAGAGGTTTGACTGACTCCTCATGGGCTGCCGCTGTGTGACGGATGGGAAGCCCAGGGCGAGGGGTCCATGATGGAGAGAGGGCACAGAGCCTGAGCCCCGGGCACCCTACATCTGTCTCCCTGCTCCACATTCTGCTGATGTGTCTTGGAGCCTCTAGGAGACCAGAAGGACTGGGGTGAGTCTCACAGTGACAAACTGACCAGTTCTAGGGGGAAAGGGGGGTGGTTTTAGAGGTTGCAGTGTCCTGACACCCACACAAGGGTGGCTTAAGATGGCTTCAGTAGGAAAGAACAGGGGCCGGAGAGACAGAACAGCAGGGAGGACGTTTGTCTTGCACACGGGCGACTTGGTGTGTGCATCCCGTGGTCCCTCAAGCACCATCAGGAGTTAACTCCTGAGCATCGCTGGGTGTGACCCAAAAAGGAAAAAAAAAAGAATATCCCAAAGTGGTATTACAGGATCTTTTCCAAACAGTCTCAGCTCCCAGGACACAGAGAGAACCCAAAGGGCCAGCGCGTGTGCTTTGGCGTGGGGGGCGCTCAGGCTTAGTTCTCAGCATGACGTGTTGCCCGTTATTGCCTCAAGCAATGCTGCGAGTAGCCCCTGCACCAGTGGTTTGGCTCAGAAACAAATACAGAGAATTTCAGTTCATTTCAGGGTTTCTGATGTGATCAAGAAATGCAAACTAGGGCTGCCGCAGTGACCTAAAGCACGTGCCCTGTGTACTCGAGACCCCAGGTTTGATCCCCTGGACCACATGCTCCCCACTGCTGCACACGAACTGTACCAGTTGAGCAAGGTGTTGCCAGCCTAGCCCTCCTGGTCCCCAGACAATACTAGGATCCCCCACAAAGTTTAGATCTAGTATATTCTGTACTGAAAAGCATCTTACAGGGCTGGAACAGCAGCACAACAGCAGGTAGGGTGTTTGGCTTGCATGCAGCTGACCCGGGTTCAATCCTCAGCATCCCATATGGTCCCCGAGCACCACCAGGAGTAATTCCTGAATGCAGAGCCAGGAGTAACCCCTGAGCATCGCTGGGTTTGACCCAAAAAGAAAAAAATATTGCATCTTACATAGATGGAAAGAATAAAGGGGCAAAACCATAACATGTTTTGAATTTTATAATCC